>CAUYSK010010509.1:0-15552 GCA_963575035.1 Avahi laniger
TCAAAGTGGGGCTCAGAGGTTAACATTTTTTCTTCAGGGTGCCAATACTGATCACCAGGCTAGAATTCTCTGGACACAGCACCGTGACTGCAGACTTCAAACATTTATCTTCTGTCTAGCCTGGTAATAGTTGGGAGGGTACTACGTCACTGTATTCCAAATCAGGGATACTGTCAGAAGGACCGAAGCCATCAAAGGCATCTTGCTCACGCCCCCTAGTGGTGAGTTTTCACCTGCCTGTAAAAGAATCTATTTCGTCCAGACATGCAGCTCCTGGGGCTACACTGGGAAGGTGGGGTGAGTGTGCGCTGGGATGAGTCAGCCACTGGTTCTGTCCTCCAGGTGAGGTGGGCAAGGAGAAGGGGACTGAGCTTCATGGAGTCCCTACCTGGACACAATGCATTGGGAAAATAATGCATTCAATTCTCAAAACCGTGCAAGGAAGGAATGTTTATTCTTCTTTGTTTTACATCTAGCTAAAATTGAAGTTTGGTGGTTAAGTAATTGAGGTCACTTAGCTAGAAGCAGTGGTGCGCTGCTTAGGCAACCAGCTACCTGGAAATGAATGCGTTGAAATTATAAATGTCCCTGATAAACGATGTGTAGGACACAACTTAACAATAGTAATACCTAATACTGTGTTGTAAATTCCTTTTGACAATGGATTCTCAAAGAACACTTTCTTGGATTTTCAACATAGCCAACCTGTTGTTGCAATTGACAAAAGAGTGTAGTTCTCAGGTTGGATGCAGTGGCTCATGCCTGTAATCCCAGCACTTTGGGAGGCCAAGGTGGGAGGATCACTGGAAACCAAGAGTTCAAGACCAGCCTGGGCAATAGCAAGACCCTGTCTCTACAAAAAATACAAAAATTAGCCAGCTGTGGTGGTATGCATCTGTAGCCCCAGCTACTTGAGAGACTGAGGCAGGCCTGAGCCCAGGAGTTCGAAGTTGCAGTGAGCTATGATCATGCCACTACACTCTAGCCAAGGTGACAGAGCAAGACCCTGTCTCAAAAAAAATTTTTTTTTAAAAGTTCTGGCATGATTGTTGTGGTTTTATTGCAGTATTAATTAAGATGAATTTGAAACGATGATAAATGTCAGAATGTCACTTGTTCATCAATCATTAAGTGACTACTTTGCTGAATCAGATAGTGTTAGGCAGTGTATAGGCAATCTGCGATTCAGGACTGTAGTTTTTGATACTGCAAGAATATTTCCTCAGTTTTTTGTACTATTTGCAATATAATGGCTCCAGATACTAGAGTTTTAAGTTTAATCTGCATATTCTCCATCACTTTCTTAAATCCAGACAATCAACAAATCGAGGCCAGATTTATAGCATTTGCCAATTTCTGTGGTGTAAATGCTCCCGCTGTGGCCAGTTTCAAACAACTAGGGTGACGTCACTGCACACAACAGTTGGGAAGAGATCCACGGTGACACAGTGGCATCATATTTTCACTAAACAGATACAATGGAGGTGAACGACCTCATGCGCATGGATAATAGTAAACTATGCAGTCGATCCCCATTTCTTCACAGGGGCCGTATTTGCAAAGTCCCCTCCTTGCTAAAATTGATTTGCAACCCCCAAATCAATACTCTCTGTGTTTTCGTGATCATTCATGGAGATTGTCATACTGGTGAAAAAGTTAATTTACCCAACGTGCGTGTTTTCAGCTGAGGTCAAACGAGGCAACCCCTCCTTCTTTCAGCTCATATTGTAAATAAGTATCCCTTTCACAGTTTTATTTATTGCCACATTTTCTACATTTCTGTGCTTTTTGTTGGCTATCTTGATGTTAACATTGGCCCCCAAGCATAGTGCTGAAGTGCTGTCCAGTGTTCCTAAGTCCGAGAAGGCTGCGATGTGCCTTATGGAGAAAATAGGCGTCAATAAGCTTCCTTCAGGCACGGGTTATGGTGCTGTGGAACTGAGGTCAGTGTTAATGAACCAGCAATATATATTAAAGGAGGTGTCTGTAAACAGAAACATATAAAACAAGATTATGTATTGATAGTTGATTGAAATGTTGTGACCAGAGGCTTGCAAGAACCTGTATGTCCCCTAGGAGCAAGGGTCATTTCACTGTCCCACTAATTCAGTGTGTGCAGCGACTTCATAGAACGTAACTACCTTGGGTAACAAGAATTGACTCTACTAAATCATTAGGAAATGAGGAGTTTTAAGTAATTACTACCTTTTAAAAAAATTATTTGTAAACTTATAAAATTTCATTTTTAATAATGTCTGCATCTAACAGCTGACCTGCAAAATCCCTGAAGTTGGAAGTCATCTCTCCTAAATCCACTCCAGCACACCTCTGGCTAGAAGGTCTGAACAGTGTATGAACAAAGGTCTACCTGACTCCAAAACCTAGTCACTTTTTATTTTCTTATTTTTCAGTTTAAGACTTTTTATTCTGAGATAATCTTAGATTTACAGAGAAGTCACCAAAGTAGTACAGAGCGTTCCGGTACTCCTCGTCCAGCTTCCCTGATGTCAGCATCTTACGGAAACCACAGGACATTTGTCAAAACTAAGAAATCAACGTTGGTACAAGACCATGAACTAAACTACAAACTTTATTCTATTTCCCCAGTTTTTCCACTAATGGCCAAAAAAGTGGATCTTTTAGTTCCACATGCCTACGCCCATTATTATTTTAAAAGCTAGAAAGAACAAATGTAAAAAGAGAAAAAAATCTCAGTCCCCAAAACTGCCATCCAGACACAACTAGAGCTACCATTTAGTTGTTTTTCTCCTGCAGTGCTTTAGTCATATAAAGATAAAACCCTATAAAAAGTACTCACCTTGCCCTGCCATTTGCTTCTTCTACTAAATGCTCTATGGTAAATGGCCTTCCATGTTAGCAATGATAGCTCCAGCTCATTTTATTTCATTAGGAGTCATTTACATTTGCTGTAACACATAGGACTTTCCCATTCTCTTCCCAAAGATGATTTGTTTCCATTAGAAAATTCAAGTTTCTCTCCCTCTGTCTGTGCAGTAGTTCCTGCACAAGATAAGAAATTCATACTTTGGAGGCTTCTGTAAATCTAATCCATCGAGGATCTGAATGGAACAAAAGACAGAGGAAGGAGGAATTTGCATTGACTCTTCTTATTTCCTGCCTCACTGCTTGAGCTGGGTGATCTCTCATCTTCTCCTGCCCTTGGCCTGGAACTCACACCATTGGCTCCCCAGTTTTTCGGACCTCCTGACTCAGCCCGAGTTACACCACCAGGTTTCCTGGGGCTCAGCTTGCAGATGCCAGATCGTGGGATTCTGAAACTCCATAATCTTTTGTAAGCCAGCTCCTCATAATCTTCTTTTACATAATAGATACACCCATTGGTTCTGTTTCTCTGGAGAACTCTAATAGATCTGAAGAATGAAACCAGAGCACCAACCATAAGAGACAAAATGCAGAAATAACTCCATGAATGGCTTCATATTTACAGGCTACTTTCATAACACATCCTCTTGTTATGATTCTTACTGTTGCCCTGTTGTATAGCAAAGGCAGGTGATGTTAATCCACTTTGGCATCCAAAGACATCGAAATGAAGTCTGTTGCCAAAACAGTGGCAAAGATCCAGGTTTTTGAACTGAAACCAGATGCTTTGCCCAAAAGTGTGGTATTTCTGTCTACTCCATCCCCTGCCACGCGGAGATTAATTCTGGGGACGGTAACAGCAGCTACACCTTAGTACTTACTATGTTTCCAGCAGGGTTCCAAGCGCGCCCTGTGGATCGGCTCATTTAACCCTCACTGTAACCTGGTAAGGTTAATACTTTGGTCATTTCATAGACTGATAAACTAAAGAAGCAGAGTATCTTCATTTGTGAACCTATTCTCTTGGCCACTCTGCAACATTTATTAAATAATGTTATTTCCTTCTGGAAAGCTAAAAGTTTTGTTTCTCAGAATGCTAACCATTTGCTAAATAGTATAACAGAATTATAAATTCCTTCCAGAAACACGGTAACAGTTACTGATGTCCTAAGTGACCCTGTGAGCCTCAGGAAAGTAACTGGAGACTGATTGTCCAAGGTGGGACATTTGGGAGTCCTGCGGTGTTAATCGCTCTTCATAGTCCAGAGAAGGTAGGACAGGAGGTTACACTGGGATCCAATGCCCAGAGTGGGAAATTGCATGTTTGCATTAGAAACAGTTATATTTTTCCTCCAAAGAGGCCAGAAACTTTCTCAGGGAGCAGGTTTGCCTTTTTTCTGGATTGGATGGTAAAAGAAAGCTGGAAAGAGGCATCTTCCGAGAAGGAAAAACACAGAACAGAGATGATTCTTGGCCGTAGAGCACTTCAAGAGTCTCATTTGAAAGATAGTCATTTTTTAAGAGGCCGTCATTCTCTAATACTGCAGCGAGCTCCCCTCAAAGCATCATTAGAATGAGACAGAGCATCAGTAAATAAGTAGCCAATGATGTCATCGGGAACTGCAATGAAATTTTAAGTTGTGCGGGCTTTGGTTTTTCTTAAATATGAACCAGAACTATAGTCATTCCTTCCAGTCTGTTAAGAATACGACACTGTTTTAAACTTAACTTTTTTATTAGGCTAATAGAATAAAATTTGGACCTTCAGGGAAATCTTATGGTTGGAAAAATAGACAGACAGGGATCCTTCCAGAGATACATTTATCAAAGAAATATTATGGGCTATTCAATTAAAATTTTAGCACACTGAAGGTGAAAATCAAGAGGGAGAGAGGAAATGCAATTGCTTCTAGAGAACAGAAACCCCATCTTTCGTTCATTTTGTATTCTGGGACTTGCACGGTGTGTGTGTGCACACGTGTGTGCAAAGGGAGGAAGAAGGGCACATAAAGCATGTACGTGAGAGTGCCATGGAAATACCAGCTGAAATGAGTTTACAATAAAATTATAATAGTAAAAACAAGGTTACTGAACCATGGAGTGACTTTTGATCTTTGCCCTGTTTATAAAACAAGTTACTAATATTTGGCAGTTGAATAGCTGTTTGCTAAGTTTTCTCAATAATCCTTTTTCTTTTGTGTTCTTAAACATACTACCAAAATGGCACTGATGTGTTTAAAGAGAATTACTAGCCTCTTTCTGGCTAGTAATTCTAATAAGTGATGCCCAGTAAACAGGGGGGACTCCAAGGGCCGTGTCGTTGCTATGTCACCCTGGGCACAGGGACCATTCAGAGTTCTCTGCCATTTTTTTAAAACTAGAACTGAGAAGGGTAGGGCTAGTGGTAGAACCACAATATAGGAAACTCTAAAGTTGTTAGAATTTAGTTATATGAGCTACCCCAGTCACTTTCCAACAAAGTCCCCATTTTGCCTAAGAGCACACGTCTGACACATTTCGAGAAGGGAGGAGAGCCCTGGCTATGTTCAGGACCCTGGTTCTAATTGCTTCTAAAGTCACCTCTATCACTGCCAAGTCCATAATTTGATTATCCATCCCCTTCTTTCCATGATCTAAAATGCCCCAGTAGCCTGCCAACAAACTCCCCTTTGTTTTTAGCTAGTTCAAATTTGTTTGTTACTAGTATGTAACAGAGCCCAGAAATAAAGCATCCGTCTAGCCTGATGTTGCCCAGTGAACTGAGGAGTCCTGCTCTTGATGAAGTCCTCTGCGTGATTTTCAGGCACAGCCGTGGGCGATTACAGACGCTTTCCCTGGCAGGCCTCACGGGGGCAGGCTGGGTACACAGCCGGTGCGTCACGGGCTCCGAAGGGAGCTGCAGTCTAGGTCTCCGGGGCCCCCGCCCCTGGGTCCCTAAGATGGCAGGGCCTATGGCTGTAAGATGACCCACACCTCAGGGCTGGTCCACCAGACACTCGCCGGGCACCATTCTGTGAACAAGAAGGACAGCTGGGGGAGCTGGCTCTTGTCCCCGCTCAGCCTCTGGCTTTTGCCATTGCCATAAGTGATAAAGACCTGAGTGTCACCTTCAATGGGCTTGCTGTCCTCACTGCCCCCCTCAACACCTGCCAGTGAGCCGCCTCCGGCTCAGCTCTAGAAACCAGTGAAATTGGGGTATCTGTTCACAGTAAACTATGCAAGACACGTTACAGCTTAGACGTTTGGGGACATGTTTGTGCTTGCAAAGGTAAATAAACTGCTGTATGTACTTCTAGAAGTGTTTAACCTGACTGCTACGGAAGTAGATGAGTATTTTCATCATAAAGTCCTACAAACCTCATACCACCCGATTATTACACGCATAAATCATCATGACAAAACAACACATTCTCATGTTGCTGCAGTTGAGATGTTCTCTGCTCTACAAATGAGAACTAAGGAGCGCTCTTGACTTCTCTGCCTTTGAAGGAATAGCATTTTCCCTTGATGGATCCAGAGAAATACGTAAGAATCCTGAATTCTGTGAATGGTCATCAACATCATTCAGTTTACAGAAGACAGTCTCTGCTCTTGACATCAAGGAGGGAGTGAGAACAAAGATTTTCATCGAAGCTGAGATGCAGGAATTGGTTAGCAGAAAGTGAGTTTTTTTAATTAATTAATTTGTCTTCTAAACCCCTTGTTTGTGTTCCATTTAATGGCTTTTAAATGTTTTAAGTCTTCTCTTCCTCCTCTTTTTCTTAACTAACTCAGCTTCTTTGTATCTTCCGAGCCCTTAATCGAACCATTTGCACACTTTGGCAGGTACATCTATAAACTTGCATAGGGACAAATCCGTTTGACTGATGTTATGACTGCAGCTTGCCTTATCATGCACCAGTAACATAACGCCCCAAACCAGAAAATAAACATACAGCCAGCTCCCCTCAGCCAGGTGTCTCGGGGTGTCAATCACAGCTCTCATTTTACAATAGATGCCTTTTCTGCTGAGACCAAGCCCAGTGTGACTTAACCAAAAGCCAGAGGTAAACAGATAAGGCTAAGGGGGTCTGCAGTGACTGGAGGGAGAGGCTAGGAGGGTCCAAAAAGGAGGCGAGGCTTGGACTCAACTTAGAAAGTCAAGTCAGATTGTTTTCAGAGAAAGAGGAGAGAGAACAGAAATCCAGGGTTGAATGAAGTCATCTTCCAATTTTTTTTTTTATTTCAGAGTATTATGGGGGTACAAATGTTTCGGTTACATATATTGCCTTTGTACCATCCAAAACATAGCTACAAGCATGCCAAACCCTCAGACATCACGCACCGTGCCCATTAGGAGTGAATTTACCCATCCCCTCCTCTCCCCTCCCGTCTATCCCATTCCTGATAGAAGTTACTTCCATGTGTGCACATAAGGGTTGATCAGTTAGTACCAATTCAGTGGGGAGTACATGTGGTGCTTGTTTTTCCATTCTTGTGATACTTCACTTAGAAGAATGGGCTCCAGCTCCATCCAGAATAATACAAGAGGTATAGTTCATCATTTTTCATGGCTGAGTAGTACTCCATGGTATACATACACCACATTTTATTAATCCATTCATGTATTGATGGACACTTGGGTTGTTTCCACATCTTTGCAATTGTGAATTGTGCTGCTTAAATCTAAGGCATGAAACCATAAGGATTCTAGAAGAAAATGTTGGAAAAACTCTTACAGAAATCTTCCAATCTTATCTGCCAGCATTCCACTGTCTGATTCCCAAGTCAGATTTCCTTGGATGTCTGTGTTCTCTGTGTCTACGACTCTAGATAGATGGACCTACAAGATGTAGAGGTGAACTGACCCCAATGTAACATCTTGACCTTTTCAGCCCAACTTTATTCCAATTGAGTACTTTTTAAAAATTTTTATCCTTGGGGACATTAGCAGTCAGATCATGGCATTGCTTGTATGAATCAGTATCTCTTGATTTGCAGGAATACCATAGTAACGATGATTTTTTCTTTTTTCATTTGAGAATAACCTTTGGAATAATTAGAAAATGCCTTGGTGTGAGTCAACGCTTTTCCTCCCTCTGTCCTCTGAGGCCTGTGACATTGACCTGCGGAAGGAATTCAGGATGTCAGAAATCCCTGGTGGACTGAGTCACCACTCGCTCAGGGACGTTATTCACAAGGAGAATTATCCATTGTCTGTTTCCTTTGATAAAGTCACTCCCATTGTTTCAATATGTGGGTCCATAGATAAAATCATATCGTAGCAGTTCTGCCAGGATTCATATCACTGGTATGCTGAGGGTCGGGATGATGACAGGGTGATGACTCTATTGCGACGCCTTCATTCCAAATACGACCAAGCCCCAGTAGAAAGTTGCGAAGTTGTTTCTAAGATGTGAATAGAAAATTCTAACACCGAGAGTTCCCTATTCCCATTCTTACTTTAGGTCAGCGGTCCCCAACCTAGGGTGAGTTGTATAATTATTTTATTATATATTACAATGCAATAATAGAAATAAACTGCACAATAAATGCAGTGTGCTCGAATCATCCCAAAACCATCCCTCCTCGCCCCCAGTCCGTGGAAAAATTGTCTTCCATGAAAACAATCCCTGGTGCCAAAAAGGTTGGGGACCACTGCTTTAGGTTATGAGAGTCCTGTAACCAATAAGCCCTGCAGCTGCAGTATTTGCTTCTATGGAAGGTGTTCTGACCCCTGTGCCAGGGAAGCTGCCGAGATGCAAGGGGCGTGGGCTCCTTCCCGGGGAAAGACGGGCTATTGTCGTTGGTTCTCATATAATATTGCCAAGGAAACAAAGAAACGTATTTGAGAAATTAGCAGTGCAAGCGGATAGGATGTACTACTTTCAAGTCTGTGTATGAAACTCTCCCACCTTCAAGGATGACTGAGTTTTGGCTTCATTCACACCAAAAAAATGAACAAGGGAAAGAGCAATTTGGGCTTCACTCAGGATTGGAGCCCTGGAACCCTAGAACATTGTGGGACTAGTTAGTATTAAGAGGTGCAATCAACACGCTTCTCCCTTAGAACTGTCTGAGACCGTGCATTTGAGATTAGCATGAGCATCTTCGAAAGACAAATTCTGATAGAGAAAACTAAGCCATGGGATTATCAGAGTGGAATGTCACTTACCTCTTTGCTGAGCAGGCCGCACTGCACAGGAGGGACATGGCTTGTAAATAACGTTGCAGCCACAGAGACCTGAGGGAGGTCAGGTCCAGGTTTAACTACAAACATCAGCCTTCACGTTCGTAAGTTCCTCTTAAGAAGAATCCTTTGAATGAATCAGAAAGGGAGAGGCTTCCAGAGTTTGATACTGGCCTAACGGGCTGTCGGTGGGCAGAATTTACAAAGGAAATGCATGGGAACTGGTCGACTCATGGCCCATTTATAAAAGGGTCGTGAGAGAGACAAAGAGAGAGCATTTGGGAGGATTTCTTTTTACAAAGCAGCGCTGTGACCACAGCCTCCCTTCCACTCCCAGCCTTGCTTTTACTCCCAAGCCCAGGGCCAGGGGAGGGGGCGGAAAGAGGCGTAAGATACAGGAGGGAGGGGTGCCGACCACAACCCTCCCCTCTGAGCACGCGTTCTCCACGTGGCTGGCCCTGCCTGCACAGAAGAGAGAAGATTTAATGCCAAAGCAGGCAGAAATTGTGATGGTTCACGGGACTGAATGTTCGAACTCATATATTGAAACTCATTTTGTCACCTAATGGTCCGGAAGACCGTTGTTCCTTAAGGGTGACCGGAAATGTCACCAACCTGACTGTGTTGAATCAACAGACAGAGAAAGCTTCCCTGCACTCTCCCCACCCCCGCCAAAGGACAGCAGGGGGAAAAAAGTCGTGTTTGACTGTCACGAGTCAGACTTATTCAGCATGCGGATTACACTGGCGTGACCTATATTTTCTTGTCTGCTCTCCTCCGAGCATGTAGCAGAATTGATTCCATTTCTTTGCAGCATGGGGGAAGGAGGCTGAGCACTGCAGTGGCCAGTCTTACCCAAGACGCCCGTGTCCAAGCAAGCCTCGGAGACAGCAGAGCCACTGGACCAAGAAGAGCCATGGACCACGTGTGTCGATCAGGAACCAGTGAGGACAGATTACCCCAAAAAGCTCCCCTGTGCACTGGTGCTAGTTAGGACCTGTGGGCCCCTTGTACAACCTTGAGGGCAAGAGGTGGTCCCATGATGACTGAGATTGAATTTCCCACTAATTCAGGGGTCTCAGAATCACACGTAGGTTCCCTTAAAAATAAAGAAATAAGCCAGGCATGGTGGCTAATGACTATAATCCTAGCACTTTGGGTGGCCGAGGCAGGAGGATCACTTGAGACCAAGAGTTTGAGACCAACCTGAGCCACATAGTGAGACCCCATCTCTACAAAAAATTTACAAATTAGCTGAGCATGGTGGTGCGTGCCTGTAGTCCCTGCTACTTGGGAAGGTGAGATGAGATCACTTGAGTCCGGGAGTTCAAGGCTGCAGTGAGCTATGATGACACCACTGCATTCCAGCCTGGGCGACAGAGCTAGACCCTGTCTCAAAAACAAACAAACAAACAAAGAAGTGTATGTTCTTCTTTAAGTTTGTAGAGTGGGCCCTATATTCTTCACAACAGCAAGAAAACGTTTGCCCTTAAGATCTGATGGACGATCAAAGGACTGATCATCAGCCAGCCAAGAGACTAAGATTTTCACCAACTTACACTTTTCAAATTTTAAGATTTAGTTGTTCTTGTGCTATTTAAATTTTTTTTTGTCTTCACTGGAAGTTTATGTCAACAAGAATAATAAAGACCTGCATGGGTGGGCAGACATGATACTGCAAGGTGTTCTTTAGGAGAAGCAGGGAATGTTTGTTTCTGCATAGGGGACGCCACTCATGTTGCATGCACAGGCCCCTCTTGCTGGAACCTGCTCTCCTACCCTGTTCCATCCATGGACCACAGGAGCAGACTACTGGCAGCCACATTTATAGAGTACAGTGCTGTCACCTGCAGCTGATCAGTCCCCAGCTTTCTCCGAGGGTATAGTAGACATGGTCTGTGGCTTTCCAGCTTCTCTGCCTCCCTACTCTCTAGCATAGCAGCTGTGTTGGATAGGATTGACTGCAGAAGTGAGCCCTGATTTGGCCAAAGATAATTAACATAAACACATCCTCCTTGCCCAGTGATTGGCACATAAATTAAGTTGGTCTAACTAGAATAAAATTAAAGGCTCTTTTGTTCAACCACTGGAGGGAAAAGAAACTCTTTCTGTACCATGTGGGTGAAAGTTGAAACTGCTAGAATCATTTTGCTACCCAGAAGGAAGTCACAGGATGTCATCGACAAAGGACAAAAGTCCAGGCCAAAAGAATCACAGAGAAACCAAACTGGAGTCCTGATCAAACTGTACCTGAAGCCTTACAAAGCCAAATGGAATCTAATAAATTCCTTTTGTTGTTTAAGTCCATTTGAATTGTACTCTCTGCTACATTCCTGACATTGAAAAGTTGATTCCTTGAAGAGGGAAATTACAAATAACAGACCCTAAAATGTAAAATTGGCTAAGCAGAGTAAGTAGAATCGAAAACAGTGAGAGCAACTCTATATTGGACTGGGAAGTTGACAGTTTTTTAATGTAGTGGCAATGTAATTGGGACTCAGAAGATGCACCCATCAAGGTCTAACACAAGAATTAGTAGGAAAAACTGGAGATGTTGAAGGGTATCAATTGCTTATTGCAGCTTTGATGAAATCCTGCTAGAAAGAGGCATGCTTAGGCTTTCAGAGAAAGAATTATTTCACTAAAATATGATTTTAGCAAATGTCTAATAGAGCCTGCAATTCAAGATCTGTGAGGATATACAACTCGAGAGTCTGATGTGGTTGAAAAAGCCAAACTCTCCTTCAAATCTACAGAGGGAAAGGGGTTCAAGTGAGGTGCGATCCTCATGCTAAATGTAGGGCAATGGCTCCAGCTGTAGAGATGGTGGGTCACAGCCCACAGGAGCAGGGACAAGCATACCTGTGTCTCCCCATCCTAAGTCATCACTCAGTGAAGGGCTGGGAATGGCTAAAGCACAGCGAGCAGAAAGACAGTTCCAGATTAAAGGACTATGCTAGACATGCTCTCTGGCTTTGGTTACGAGCCAGACAAAGATGGTTCTATTCTTGGTATACTTCAGTAGAGTTTGTGTCTTTAACTTCAATCTCTTACTATGACGTTGGACATTTTCTGGTCATCATTCTTGTCATGGCATCTGGTCCTGGTAAAGACATAATTCTGGATGACTCACGGTCTTTGGCTTCCTGTTCCAATTTTTTTTTTTCTTTTTTGGTTGACCCGGGTCATATGCTGCCTTCATAAATATGAATGGGGAAGGAAAGGCCCCAAAGAGAGCTCTTTTAAAAGCAGGCATAATCTGGTCTTACTTCCTTTCACCACACATTTGTAATATCTAAGGACGCAGCAGGCAGATGGTTTTTATGGATGCTTATTTTTCCCCATATTTTCTGTTTCTTTAGTACCCAGACAATTGATTTTAAAATTATTCTCAAGTGCATCAGGGTTCTGGGATGTGGAAAGCAAAGCAGGCCAGATAGCATCTTCCAATCTTATATTGATTTGTATACACGGGGTCTTGCATAATTACTGTTTCAAAAATTACTCCATCTTTTTTTTTTTCTTAAAAAAAAATAACATTTGAAAACCATTTTCCTAGGCAGTGGTAACAGGGATTTGTTCTTAGCAAGCTGTGTGATTATGCTTTAAAAAAAAAAAAAAGCATGTTAACAGAGAGCCCTGGGCAGGAGGGAGTGGGGGATAGGGGTGGCGGCCACACTCCCAGAGCAGAGTCACTTCCCAGCGTGGGGAGGGAGGGCTCACAGCCAGAAGAAGAAAGTGGGGGAGAGCCTGGATTCACCAAGCACCTGCCGGGGTGCCAACAAGATCCTACACTGGCTCTCAAGGTGAGGACTAGTGAGAGCAGGTGTTCCTAAGATCCAACCATTTAAGGGATTTTAAAAAATCCTTTGCAACTGCCCCAAAGCAATAACCCAGGAATAAGAGAAAAAAGCACGCGGAGGGAGGGGCTCCTGGCTTCCAGATCTAGGCCTGACAGTTTGATGTTGCCACAAAAGTCACCAGAGGGTCCTCAGAGGTCACCTGGCCCAGTCTCCTCATTTGCAGATTCAATGCAAGGTTGGACGGAGGCTGGTTTCACTACCCCGGTGAAATGCAACAGAGTCCAGCCGAGCCCAAGTGGAGCCCTTTCAAAAATAGATGTTCTACTCCAAAGAGAGAATTATTTTGAGACCTTCCATCAGGAACATGATCTAACTGGTGAGTTTTTCTCCATGCTGTTTGCCCTACATATGGATTCCCTGGCACCATCCATCCGAAGCATTCAACACTGAAGATATTCGAGGGGCGTGATGGCTGGAATATATCTAGGCATAAATTACACGCTGTTATTTTTAATTTGAATTCGCGTTAACTATTCCCTGTTTCCTTCTTGATAGGAGAACGTGGGTGAGTTCTGTTAAGCAATAATTTCCTGTTGGGTAAGAGCGAGGTTAAGTGCGTCTTTATCTTTTCAGTGTTTCTGTCAACTTCTCTTGCTCATACCCAGATCTCCAAAGGCTGAAGTCAGAAAGGACGAAGTTTCTAGTGATAGTGCATGTTGTTTTAGTTCATTCAATACCATGCCCTCTTCAGCAGTTATTTCTCCAGTACCGGCTATGCAATAAGCCACTAAACAAAATCCTGGAGACTCAGAGATAAGCACGAGAGGTTCCGACCTCACAGCTCGCTCAATACGAGTGGTCATGGCGAAAAGTGTAGCGGATAATTTCCAAGCTCTGTGGGTGATGACCTCACCTTGTTTGAATCAAGAAAGGTGAAACAATTGCAGGTTGTAAATTGTTATGGCCATGCTGATGTTTGGGGTTCAAATAGGAAAGTTTTCAGACATTCCCTGGGCTGGACTGGTCAGCACAATGTGCACAGAGAAATGCATGGAGACCTAGAATGGGTAAGTATTATACACCCCTGTAAAAATTAATGGGACCTTGGGGAGGAAGGGACAGTGGGATTCCCTGAAGGACCTGGGCTGGGAGTTGAGCTCTTTGAGAGATCCAAGCCCCTAATCGAGGCTGCCGCAGCCAACATCTTGCTTATTCAGATATCTTGTGATCCACCTTGACCCTCCTGGATCTCCCATAAGAACAAAAGAGCAACTGAGAGTGGAGACCCAAGGCCAGCCAAGTCATTGGTGTTACTGCACCTTACTCCCCCCAAAATCTTTCCCAAGCAGAAACTTCCAGCCTTTGAGAACCTTCTATTGAGGGACCAGGGTTATGAACTTAGGGTTGACCAATGTTCTCATTTGCAATTTTTATCTTTTCTTTTTGTTCACATACTCAATAGATAGGCCTTTTATTTTCTGGGTTTTTTGTTTAATTCTAGAATATTACAGGGGTACAAACATTTTGGTTCCATGAATTGCTTTTGTACAGTTTGAGTCAAAGTTATAAGAGTGTCCATCACCCAGATAGTGTGCATTGTACCCCTTAGGTGTGAATTTCCCCGTCCCCTTCTCCCCATCCCACCTACTTGATTTCCGTTGAATTTTACTTCCATATGTGCACGTTAGTGTTGATCTATTAGTTCCAATTAGTAGTGAGTACACGTGGTATTTGTTTTTCCATTCTTTTGATACTTCACTTAAAAGAACGGTCTCCAATTCCATCTAGATTGTTACAAAAAGTATTAGTTCACCATTTTTTATGGCCAAATAATACTCTATGGTATACATATACCACATTTTATTAATCCACTCACGTATTGATGGGCACTTGGGCTGTTTCCACATCTTTGTGATTGTGAATTGTGCTGCAATAAACATTTGAGTGTGAGTGTCTTTTTTATAAAATGTCTTTTTTTCCTTTGGGTAAATACCCAGTAGTGGGATTGCTGGATCAAATGGTAGGTCTACTTTTAGTTCTTTGAAGTATCTCCATACTATTTTCCATAGAGGTTGTACTAGTTTGCAGTCCCACCAACAGTGTATAAATGTTCCTTTCTCTCTGCATCCACGCCAGCATCTGTTGTTTTGGGACTTTTTGATAAAAGCCATTCTCACTGGAGTTAGATGATATCTCGTTGTGATTTTGATTTGCATTTCCCTGATGATGCGAGATGTTGAGCCCTTTTTCATATGTTTATTGGCCGTTAGTCTATCTTCTTTTGAAAAGCTTCTGTTCATATCTTTTGCCCACTTTTTAATGGGGTTGTTTGATGTTTCACTGCTGATTCGCTTGAGTTCTTTGTAGATTCTGGTTATTAGCCCTGTATCAGATGTGTGGCAAGCAAATATTTTATCCCATTCTGTAGGTTGTCTATTTGCTCTGTTGATTGTTTCCTTGGCTGTGCAGAAGCTTTTTAATTTAATCAGGTCCCGTTTATTTATTTCTGTTGTTGCTGTGATAGCTTTTGGGGTCTTCTTCATAAATTCTTTACCTATAGACCTTTTATTTTCTTCAGCCGCTTGAGTGTATGAGGGAGAACTGAAACTGAATGTCTGGAAATTATTCACATGAGGCCCCAGAAGTCACCCTTAAACACATGGCGACACCAAGAAACGCTGTAACAGGAGTGCAGAATGTGCCAGATGATAGCTTACACTGCCACGGCTATTTAGA
>CAUYSK010010511.1:0-18482 GCA_963575035.1 Avahi laniger
TGCAATCCTAGCACTCCGGGAGGCCGTGGCAGGAGGATGGCCTGAGCTCAGGAGTTTGAGACCAGCCTGAGCAAGAGTGAGACCCCATCTCTACTAAAAATAGAAAAAAATTAGCCTCTGCTAAAAATAGAAAAATTAGCCAGGCATCATGGCCTGTGCCTATAGTCTCAGCTACTCAGGAGGCTGAGGCAGGAGGATCGCTTGAGCCCATGAGTTTGAGGTTGCTTTGAGCTAGGCTGATCCACGGCACTCTAGCTCAGGTGACAAAGTGAGACTCTGTCTCAAAAAAAAAAATGTCTTTTTAATTGACACATAATTGTACCTATTTCTGGGGTATAATGTGATGTTTTGATACATGTGTACATAGCATAATGATCAAATCAGGGTAATTAGCAAATCCATCACATAAAGTAGTTACCATTTCTTTGTGGTTAGAACATTCAAAATCCTCTCTTCTAGCTGTTTTGAAATATACAATACATTATTGGTAACTATAGTCACTCTACTGTGCAATAGAGCACCAGAACTTATTCCTTCTGTCTAACTTTGTACTCATTGACCAACCTCCCTCCATTCCTCCCACTCCCTCCCCTGCCTCCGGTAACCACTGCTCTACTCTCTACTTCCACGAGATCAACTTTTTTAGAGTCCACATATAAGTGATGAGCTCTCGTTCTTAATTCTCCTATTTGGCTTTAACGCGTATAGGTGCAGATTTATTTTTACTTCTAGTGCTTAGGAATTATTGGGTTTTCTGAGTCTAAGGTTTGATGTCTTTGAACAATTCTTTTTTTTTTTTTTTTTTTTTTTGTGAGACAGAGTCTCTCTCTGTTCCCCTGGGTAGTGTGTAGTGGCATCATCATAGCTCACTGCAACCTCCAACTCCTGGACTCAAGCGATCCTCCTGTCTCAGCCTCTTGAGTAGCTGGGACTACAGGCGTGCACCACCATGCCCAGCTAATTTTTTCTATTTTTGGTAGAGACGGGGTCTTGCTCTTGCTCAGGCTGGTCTCAAACTCGTGACCTCAAGCAATCCTCCTGCCACAGCCTCCCACAGTGCTAGGATTACAGGCATGAGCCACCATGCCCAGTCTTCTTTCAACAAATCTTGAAATATTCTCCTCTCTTTCTAGTATTCTGAGTAACCATGTTAGATCTTACTCTATCCTCCACATCTTTACTTCTTTTTTATATTTTCCAACTCTTTTTCTCTTTGAACAATATCCAGGGTAATTTCTGCAGTTCTATCTTACATGTTACTGATTCTGTCTTCACCTTTATGTAACCTCTCACTTGGCTCATACCTTGAATTGTGCAATTTCAAGCGTTATGTTTTTTATTTCTAGAAGTTTCACTTGCTAAGTTTTCAAACCCATTTAGCTTGTATAGGCTCTTGTTACTTGCTGATACTTGCAAGTTTCTCTTATTTTTTGAAACGTTCTATATTTCTCATCTAATTCCAATGTCACGTGTCTTTCCAGATCTGATTCTGCTGTCTGTTGCTTCTGCTGACTCTTACTTTGTTTCTTTGTGTGTTTTATAATTTTTTTTACTGGGATCTCTCATTTCTTGGAACATTAACTGTGAGGCTCTTTAAAGTTACATTCCTCCGGAGAGAATTTATATTTGATCCTGCATCTCACGTTTGAGCGTTACCAACCCAGGACCACATGAAACTGAAATCTCTTCTTGAAGTTTATCGACCCATATGGGTAGCACCAACCCACAGTGCAAACTCACATTAGGGCTGACTTATGCTTATGAAGGCTCCATATAGATATTTTTCCCCTTCCACAGGATGTCATGCTTACGACGGACATATTTCTTTGCTTCCTCTCTGTGCAGTGGAGCTATTCATTATTTACCTTACATTGAGGGTAGAGTCCTGCGAGATTCTAGCTCCACGAGGAGGTCTCCTAGATACTGTCCACCTTAAGCAAGCCACATAACCCTCACTACTTTTATATCATTCTGGGGGGCGGTGTGTGTAGGTGTATGTCTTGTGAAAGACCTTGCGAGACTAATGTTCTGGAAACACACCTGAGAAGCGCTGGCTCGCGGGTACCTGCTGGGGCGGCCCCAGTGATCGTCCACTGGTCACACAGGGATCGTGGGCAGAGCGATCGCTGCAGGTGCCCAGCCGCGTTCTGGTCTCCCTCTCCCCCTGCCCAGCAAGCCAGCCTTCTGCACTTGGAATTCTGGGGTTCCGGACCCCCGGTGCCAAGGGGTGGGGATTAACAGCCCGGTTGTATTTCAAGGCTGCTGCTGAACAAAACCTCCGTTCAGCTATTTGTCTGGGAGGTGCGAGCCCCTTGGGAGGAAAAGAGAAGAGCCAGTGCTGGGAGTCGGAATTGTGGCCTTTGGCCATACATGGAGGACAGAAAATCCCTGCAACCAAGCAAGGAGCGGTGCTGGGAATTTCCAAGGGTGGCACACTTGGGGCCCCTCCCACGCTGAGCCTCACACTGGGAGATGGCCGCAGTGGTCCCAGGAAGCGGGCGTTGACCTGGTAGCTTGAGAGCATCAGTAAAGAGTCATTGCCCTCATCTAACCATGGCAGCAAAGCACCAGCCATCTAACTTTGAAACGGACCTTGAGGAATCAGGAATGAACATCCCCCAAGCAGCCAAGATGGGTTGGGGTCTCCTTGTAAATGGGGCCGAGGACCGATGTTCGTATTCTCATTTAAGCCTCACACCCACCCCCTGAGGCAGGTCCTATTACTGTTCTCCCTAAGCTGAAGCTCAAGGAGATAAAGTCACTTGTCCAGGGCCACCCGGCTGGTGAGAGGAGGAGACTCAGTGTACATTTGGACGTGTGTAGCTCAGCCCCCAGGACCGCGACTGCCTGAGCTGAGCAGCCTCCAGCTGGGGGACGCGGCAGACCACCGAGGACGCAGGCCGAGTGTGCCGAGCCAGGGCCGAGGACCTTCACGTCTGTCCCAGGGGACAGGCCCCTCCCCCACCCAGGATGTGTCATCTTCACAGGGGCAGCCAAGGGTGAAGGGTAAGCGGGCCGGGGCGGGGTGGGACCAGGAGGGTGACGTCACCGCAGCGCTTAGTAATGCTTTGGCAGAGCCTGAAGCTCCCACCTTGGGAGGGAGAGGGAGCAGGAGCGGCAGCGAGGAGGCTGCCAAGTCTGCGATCAGGGTGGGCACCATGCCAGCAGCACCCCAGAGCAGGCCTCCTGGGCAGGGAGGCCTCTAGGAGAGGGGAGACGCTCTTGCTGTCCTGGGAGGGGACTCTGGAAAGCGGGGTGCATATCAGACCGGGTGCCGGCTGATCATCGCACTGTCAGTCTGACCGGCAAGGCTGGCGGGCGGCCGTCGCCCGATCGATGCCCGACTGTCTGACCGCCTGACCGCTTATCCCCTTCCCTGGCTGATGGACCGTCTGACTGATTTACGTGGCTGACACTTGGAGATGCCAGGAACGATGCGCCGAATCCCCGTCCACATCATGAGACTCCGGGCTGTGCTCTGAATCTGCTGTCTCCTCTTCTGAACACCAGGGTCGGTGGAAGGAGGGAGGAAATCAACACCTGCTGAGGCTTATCAATACCCAGCCCTGGGCCACGTGCCAGAGGGATAGAGCCAAATCCGACCAGGACCTGCCCTCAGGGAGTGCACGTTCTAGTAGGGGGGACAGAGTCACACCCACGGTGACTGAAACCAGAGCACTGAATAAGCTGGCCTCACGGGGGGTCTTGGGGGCAACTTCATTCCTGTCTCCCAACCTCTCTTTACAATTCATTCACAGGAGGAAGTTCTCCCTCACTCCCGATGAAAACTCAGGCAGTCCCACAAGTTTCCTGATGATAAAAATTCTAAGATCACCTTAAATTGCAAACACAGAGTCAGGTTAACATCACAAGTGTCTGGTCCCAGGTAAGAGTCGCACCTGTGGACTGGGTTAAAGCTCACACTCCTTTCTGCCATCGGCAGGCAGCAAGCCGGAGAAGGGGTTCCCACCCCCTTCTCCCCTGCACGTGTCCTTGCTCCGTGCCGCTCTGCCCCCGTGTTGGTACAGGCTGAGTGTCTCTAATGCAAACATCCAAAGTTCAGAATGCAAAATCTGAACTTTTTGAGTCTGTGATGACGCTATAAATGAAAATTTCCACACCTGACCTGTGCTTTCTGATGGTTCAATGTACACAGACTTCGTTTCATGCACAAAATTATTAAAGACATTGTATACAAGTAGCTTCAGGCTATGCATACAAGGTATATATGAAACATAAATAAATTTTGTGTTTAGACTTGGGTCCCCTCCCCCCAAGATATCTGTTAATGCATGTGAAAATATTTCAAAATCCAAAAAAATCTGAAATCTGAAATACTTCTAGTCCAGGCACTTTGGATAAGGGATACTCAACCTGGATTTGCAGTTCCAGAGGCTTCCGGGGCATAGCCAGGGAGGGAGAGAAGTCGGGGAAGGAAGGGTTCACTTGAGTGGCCCTGTTGAGAGATGGCGTCTGCTCATCTCCTCTCTCTCTCCTCAGCAGAGGGCAGCGCTGACTCTGGGGTTCCTCAGGACACCCTCACACCCCTTCTCCCCACACCGTGGGCCAGGTGCCTCCTCCTGGGGCTGGTCCCCCCACCTCTGGCTTTCCTTGCCCACCAAGCACACGGACTCTCTGTTGAATTGTTCCCAAAATTTACTTTACCACATAACCCAGAGGAGGAAGAGGAGGAGGAACTGTGTTTTGTGAAACTCCTTGGCAGCCCAGGCCCATGTTTGGACACAGAAAACACACGTGTGTCCTCTGCTCTGACAAGCTCTGGGGGTCCCATTGCATCCCACCTTGGACCCATCTCCCTCACGCATCCCCAGCAGGGAGCCACCCTTTTCTGGCCCTTTTAGATTTCCCTGGTGGGAGCCTATCATATCCAGGCTCTGTCCCCGACCTGCCAGAGAACATGTTACCACCTTCTCATGGTCCACAGGGAGGCCCCGGGCCAGGCCCAGGGGAGAGCGGGTGCTCCCAAGGCTTCCTCGTCACCGAGGCTGGAAATCTAATGCCCAGACCTCCCTCCCAGGAAATCCTTTTGACAAAATTTCTCTCCTGCTCTCCAGCCACCTGACCCTCATATACCCTCAACGCAGGTCATTACCCTGTTCTCGGCCCAGGCTTCCACCGTGGCTCTTGTTCCATGAGGTCCCCTCGTCTGCCCCCAGTTGCGCTGTTCCCCCTGGGGCCCCAAGCCCAGGAAAGGGGGCTTCAGCTCCCTCAGCTGCTCCAACTGTACCCGGGAGTCTTCTCTGACCTTTGCTTTCTAACTCCAGGGGTCCCCTCGCTCTGCGGACTGGTCCCTCCTAAGCTGAGCAACTCATCCCACTCACCCCGACCCTCTCAGTCTTGAGTCCCCGGAAATCCCTCAGTCCCACGCAGAGCAGGATGGCTGGACACCGCCTCCGTCTCCCCTGATGCAACGGGCCCAGGTCGCCGGCACCTCTTGTTCAGACAAGCGGCTTCCTACTAGGCTCCCTGCCCCGACTCAAGCCCCCCAGCCCGCTCTGCACACAGCAGCCAGAGTGCCCCTTTAAAGACGCCTGTGCAGCCCGGTCCCTCCCCTCCAACCACCGCCACCCCTCGGCCTCCATTCCTCGCCCCCACTCACCTCCCACCCTCCTCTCTCCCGCGCTGTGCCCACTTCCCCAGCCAGTCCCTGGAGGAGCACCCCTAAGCCTTGGCACCTGCTCCCTCCCCGGCCTGCCCCCCACCCCAGCCACCCAGGTGGCTCGCATCTGCCTGCAGATCCGTCCTGCCTCTCCAACAGCCCAGACTCCAAGGCTCCTGCCCGAGCTCTCGGAAGGCTCCGGGTGAGTCCTGCAAACTTTGCCAGGCAATTGCAGCTCACCGTTAGGAGAACTCCCAGGGAGCACGGTGCCAGTCAGACATCAAGAGTTTACTCTGTATCAGACAGTAATTCTTCTTCTCTTTTTTAAAAATTACTCAGAAAAGCTGCCTTTTTAAATTTAGCTCTCTGCACTGGTGTCTTCGACACTTCCACGACGACTTTCTGCTTCTCGATAAAGAAAGCACGCTTGATCTTGTCACAGACGCGTTTAGCGCACAGGGAGCCACCGCGGGTCCGGCTGACATGGTTTTTTTTGTTTTAGACGACCTCATGAGAACTTTAAGTCTCACAGCGCGCACGCCTCGAAGTCGGCCGGGCACACGCCACGTGCAGACTGCGGTGCTCTCTCAGCCTTCTGGGTGTCGAGGCAAACAATCGTGCAGCCAGGGTTCCGCGCAGCCCGGTTGTGTTGGAGGCTGGACTGCAGGAAAGCCCACGATGGCATGTCGGATGCTGGGCCACTCTGAGCGCCCGATTCTGGACGCCACCCTAGGAGAGGGAAACAGCCTGGCAGCATTTCTAAGCCGGTCCGTGTGCTGACTCGGTTATTCCTGGCAACGGCCCTGCGGGGTCAGACCCACTGTTATGCTCATTTTCAAGAGAAGGGACTAAAGGAAGGAGGAGTCTGGATTTGAACCTGTGGCGGCAGGAGGTGTTCCCATAGAGAGGGCCATGGGAGGGCACAGCAAGGCCACCTCCGTCGCGAGGGGCGTGGTCGGGGGAGCTCCTGAGGCAGAGGTGAAGGAGGACCAGGGGTTGGGAGGACAGAGGGCGGCTGTCGCAGGGGCTGGAGGAGCACGGCTCACCGTGACGGGGATATTAGGGCAGAGTTCAAGGCGCTAGGGGGGTCTGGGGACCCGCAGCCCAGTCCAGGACACGGGCAAGCCAGTGTGGAGGCACGACCTGCCCCGCAGCCCAGGAGTCCGGCAGGGCGTCCACGCATGGGCAAGAGTTACCCGCCCTGAGCAGGGCAGCCGCGGGCCTGAGGCTGAGCAGCCGGGCTGGGAGTCAGGTGGCTGAGTACACACCCTCTGCGGACTCTCACTCGTCAGCTGTGCAAGCTGCTCAACCTCACGAAGTCCCCTCGGTTTTCCCCTCTGTAAAATGGGACGATGCTAAGAATCCTCAGAGGTTTCTTAGGGCTGTTGTGGGAATAGCTAGGATAATGCATGCAAGTGCCGTGCTTACCAAACGTTAGTTATCAGTGTCCTGTGTGGTCAGTAGCCCTGAGCATTTTCTGTCCAGCTTCTAGAGGAGGAGACGGAGGTCCAGAAACACAGAGCGACGAGTCTAAGGTTTCTCAGCCGGAAAGGGCCTCCCATGAAGGGATCTTTCCAGCACCAGAGTTGCCCCAGGGGAAAGCAACCATGTGCGGTCGTGGGACATGGGGTCCCCTCCCAGCCTAGAAGACCCTCAGGCCTCCCAGCCTCTCCTCTCTGTCCCCCCTCCTCCCCTACACTGCTGAAGGCCCCTTGCAGCTAGACTCTGGTCGCCCAGGGCTCCTGGGTGGAGGCCTGTTTCTAGCCCAAAGGAGGCACCCTTGTGGGGGCTGGGCTCTGGGACCCTTGGAGGCCTGTGACCAGCCATCTCACCAGGGATGTGATTGCCCCAGGAGAAGACAGCCCAGACTCTCCCTGAGTTTCCCACTTGTAAACAGGTCGGCCAGGGAGGGGAAGGGCCCCGTGCCCAGTGCCTGGCGGTGGAAGATGGCAGCAGTCCAGCCGCTCAGCACAGGGGCAGGCGGGGCGGGGCGGGATGAAGGATGGCTGTGACTGTCACTAGGAGAGGAGGCTGGAGCCTGCGGATATTTCTCTCCCTGGCCAGCGCATGCCACCTCCTCCTGTCCTGCTTGGCTGGCTGCCGCCA
Organism: Avahi laniger; assembly: GCA_963575035.1. Taxonomy (NCBI): domain Eukaryota; kingdom Metazoa; phylum Chordata; class Mammalia; order Primates; family Indriidae; genus Avahi; species Avahi laniger. Next base: position 7,727 of record CAUYSK010010511.1, read on the forward strand.
AGGGCCTGAGCATCGAGACCGGGAGCCAGCCAGCTCTGAGAGTTGGGGACATCATCCAGCAGCCCTGCTGCCCCTTCTTCCTCCTGTCAGCTTTGCAGCCCCTACCTGCCTTACCCAGAGTCATCCATACACGGAGCCCGGGGGAAGTGTCAAAATCCCCTGGTGATGGAGCAAGAGGAGACCCTGCCTGAATTCAGCCACACCTGGAACCAAGTTCTGGCCACTTGCTAGTTAGGTGACCTCAAGGCAGCCACTTCACTTCCCTGGAACCTCTGTTTTCTCACCTGTGAAGCGGGGATGGTCCTAACCCTGTGTATGGGTTACCTGGACTGAGTGAGGGCCTGGCATACAATAGGGACCCAGAAAATGTGTCATGAAAGAAAGAAAACTCTAGAAATGAGCACATAACAGTCCCTCAATAAATATTTGCTGATTACATAGGAAGTGGGGTCAAAAAGTAAGAAATTATTCTAACATTTGTGCCTTTGGTCGTTCTTTCCACCAGCCCAAAGGAGTTAGAGGCACTGGCTGGGGGCGAGAAGAACAGGGCGAGACAGGGCATAATTCTCAGGGAACAGAAGGCTGACAGCATTCTCAGTGATGTCAGCTCCCGTGTGCAGAATACATTACAGCCTCTCAAGGGCCGCTGGTTCACTCTGACATTAAGACTGGTCTTGGAAGGAGACTCAGAAACTGAGTCTGTGAAGACAGACTTTAGGTTCTCATCTTGTTTCTGCGTCTACTGTTCAGCAGCCTTAGACCAGACCCGTGTCTTCTCCAAGCCTCTGTTTTCTTGTCTGAAAAGTGAGGATCCAAATAAATACCAACTCTGAGAGCTATCGTGAGAGTTAAATGAGATGATATATGTAAAGTACTTGGAACTGGACCAGGCATGCAGAGGGCCCTCCACAAATGGCAGCTGTCATTGTTATTATCTAAGTCATCATCCTAACAGCTAGCTATTGCTGTGTAATGAGCTACCCCCAAATCTAGGGCCTGAAATAACCACCATTTGTTCAGCTCATGAATCTGCATGTCAGCGATTCAGATTGGGCTCAGCTGGGTGGTTCATCTGGTCTTCTCTTACATCTGTGGTTGGCTTCAGGTGAGCCAGTGGTTCTGTTTCCGAGGATGGGTTGGCTGGTGTCTGGGATGATGGGGTACTGGCTCACTTGCCTCTCATCCTCCAGCAGGCTAACCTGGGCTTCTTCGCATGCAGTGGCAGGGTTTGGAGAGAGAGAGAGGGAGAGAAAGGAGGACGTGTGCGAGACCTCTTGAGACTTAGGCTCAGAATTAGCACATCCTGTTGGCCAGAGCAAGTCACAAGACCAGCCAAGATTCAGGGAGGTGCTAGCTGCATAGTCATGTTGCAGAAAGCATAGATACAGGAAGGGGGATAAGTAACTATTTTTCCAAACAGCTGACCATGGTGCAACGAATTAGGGGACATCCGGGGCAGGAGCCAGGTCTCTCACCTGCCAGTGCAGTGAAAACCACCCAGCTGCCCGCTCTGGCCTGTGATACCAGCCCGAAAGCCACTGCTCTCCCAGACGGCTTCTCCACTCCACTCTCCATCCCTCAGTCAGAGCCGGGCTGCCACCTTCAGGTTCCTTTTCCCAAAAGAGACGGAAACCAACTCCACACAGGGCTGGGCACATGCATCCTATGGCTTGTGTGCCCCATGGATAGACCCAGGGTGGAGTCCCTGTCCCCTCAGTCCTCAGAGGAAGGAAATGTACCCTGCATACCCGGACAACGCCTCAGCCCCTGCTAGATAAACTCATCAAACTAATCCTTAAGAGGTGTTTTAGACCATGCCAACCAAGCTACAGATAGTTTCCCTTGGCCTCCCGGAAAAGATTTTCCTGCCCGCATTGAATAGAAGGCCCAGAGCAGTTCCCCATGCAGGGGGTCGGGGATGCCTGTTCTCATTTGTGTTTGTACTTTGATTGGTTGGTTCCTGTGTGACCTCTTGAACTCTGGGCTAGCTGGCCTGTGCCCTGCATTCTGGTGCAGTGGCAGCCTCCACGGTGTCCCAGGCAGGGAGGACCTCAGGTAACAGCAGCCAGTCTGGCCACCGGCATCTTTGTCTCATCCTGCGCACTTGCTGGCAGGTAGAGGCAGGGCCATGATCACCTTTGCTGCCCTCTCTGTCTCCGACAGGGGGTGCTTTTCTGGTTTATGTTTGTGTTCATTTCCTGTGCCCCTCCCTAGACTGTAAACCTCATAACACTGGGGACCTACTTCATCTTGGTGATCCTCAGTTCCTTACACAATGCCTGGCATGGAGTGTGTGCCCAATAAATAGTTATTGCATGAATCGATGGGTGAAAAGTTGGATTTAATTAAGTTGTGCCTCCTCAGAAGGGGCCCACCTCCTCCACTGCTTCTCTGAACCAGGGGTCTGCATCCCACTGGCCTTGAGGCCTAAAAGACACTGGACACAGACTCAGGGCCCCAGGCCCCAGTGTCTCCACTAACTATGTGACTGTGGATGTGAAGCTGTCGTGTGTGGTCCTATAGGTTGCTCACTGCCAACTCCAGGCGAAGCCATTTATTTAGACTACAATGTGAATGACTCCTGGGTTTGTGCAGCGGGGCAGCAAGCAACTTAACTTTTCCAAGTTTTGGTTTCCACACTGTAAGGCGGTGGAGGGAGCAACTGTGTCTACCTTGTTGGGGTGTCAGGGTTAAAGGTTAGCTCTAAGTGAATGGTGGCTTCTGTGACGATGATGATGACTGGGAAGAGGAAAGGGTGCCAGGATGATACACCTGCCCCATGCCTGCTGGGGACCACCATACCCTCTGCAGTGGCCCTGCTGCCTCCCTGCTGGGGTGGCCCAGCTCCCAGCCCCAGCTCCCCTGCTAGGTCCTGTCCACCGCATGGTTCTCACTCCTGCTCTCTGTCCCTCCTCTCTGTGGGTGCCCTTGGGTGTGGAGCCTGCCCCTCTGGGGAAGGGCCTCTCTCCTTCCACCCTACCAGTCTCCCAGCTACCCACCAGGTGGGTTCCTCGACACCTCCTGTGAAGGAGTTTGGATGCCGCCCCCAGACCCCCTCCATGGGCCAGGACAGAGAGGAGTGGCTGCTGGGATCCCATGGAGTGTGATGCCGGGGTGGAGGGTGGACCCCTCCCTCCCACGCAGCCCCAGGAGGCTGCCAGGGGCCTCCTGAGCTCCCGCCTTCCACTCCCCACCTCCCCACCAGGCGTCTGCGCTCCCAGCATCCTGCAGGAAGCCGGCTCCTGTCCCCAGAGGTGCTGCTCCGGGCATCTGAGGTGAAGTGGGGAGGGGCTTGGCCCTGGGCCTGCCCTCCCCCCAGCCAAGAAGGCAGGTGCTGGGGAAATGACGACAATGGGGGCAGCTGGGGACAAGGGGACATTTGCACCTTCCCACTGGGCAGTAGGCTCAGCGCAGACTGTCCCTGCCCGGTCCGCCCAGTCCCAGCCTTCGGACCCACCGGCCCTCCCCGCCCTGGAGGTTCCGCGTTCCTTCCTGGGAGCCGGGAATCGCAGGGCGCAGGAGCTGTTTGGTTCGCTTGATTTCAGCGCGCAGGAGCTGTTTGGTTCGCTTAATTTCGGGAGGGACGGGCTGGCCAGGGGAATGTCCGATTCCCGCACAGCGTGGCCAGCGGGCCGGGCTGAGTGACGATCGCCCCCCTCCCCTTTCCTGTTTGTCCCCTCGCTGTTCATTCTTCTACTTCCTTCCACAGGACGGGGCCTTGGGCGGGCCCCAGGGGTCCCCAGCCCCGTGCAGCTCAGACTGTGCTGTCAGCAGTTGGCAACCGTGCGCTGGCGCGGACCTGTGCGCGGAGGGGAGGGTGCGCGGGCGTACCCGTGTGCGCCGCGTGTGCGCACGTGTCCTGGTGCCTCGGCGTGTCCAGGGTTCTCTGCATTCATCAGACACAGGCGCCGTGTGGCGGGGCATCGTGCTCGCTCACTGCCCCATTCTCAGGGGCCTAAAACCGTGCTTGGCGAAGAGTCTGTGCCCATTAAGTATTCATGAGATGAATGAATGAATGAACGAATGAACAAACCTCAGCCCACAGGTGCTGAAGACCCCAGAGAACAGCCGTGACACCTGGGGTCTCTGCCCTCTGCAGGGGAAGGAGGTGGTGGCAGCTTAGCCAAGGGTTGCCCCGGTGGCTGGAAGCTCCGGTGCCGTCAGTGGGTGGGCAGTGCCAAGGGGCACCCTTGTGTCCTCCTGCACAGGGGTGCCCACATGCGTGTCCTCTGAACAGCAGGTCCCTTGGCGGGGACCTCGGCCGAGAGCTGGCAGCCCGCAGAAGACCTCGCAGCGCTCAGAAGGGATGGGGCTCTGCACAGATGATCGGCTGCAGGGGCCACTTCAGGCAGCAGAGAGATGGGTCTGTGGCCCCTCCTGGCCAGAACCCCACAGGCCTGGGGACAAGGTGAAACTGGGTCCTCCCCAGGAGGCTGCAGGGAGGGGCCCAGCGGCTCGGTGCTTGCAGTGACCAGATTCTGCAAAAGTGAGAGCCCACAGTCTGACGACACCACACACCCTGGGGTTGTCCCAGAAAGGCCGGGACAGTGGGAAGGGTGCAGCCAGGACGATGGTCTTTGAAGTCAGATACGTGGGGTTCAAATCCTGGCTCCTGCACCTCCAGCTGTGAGGCCTTGGGCAGGATGGACATGGCAGAGGAAGCGGCCACCCCTCAATAGCTTCAGACATTTTCTCAGCCTTCTCCGGGGTATTATGCGAACACAGTTTTGAGCCCACCCCTAGCCTGTCTGGCCCAGGGTCACACAGGAAGATGGGGGTGGAGTTAGGGTCAAACCCAGGTCCCTGGCTCCACAGCCCGAGAAGCTCTCTGGGGCCCTTGCTGGGGCTGGAAGCTGGGAGAGGCCCGCCAGGCCGAACTATGGATACTCCCTTCTCCTGCACACCCTCTCCGTCCGAGAAGGCGGCAGCTAAGGCCACAGAGGGACCTGCAAGCTGATCCACTGCTGACACTGCTCAGCTGCCCCAGGCAGGCGGGAGGTCAGTAGGCGGCCTGGGACGAGGTTATGTCAGGTCTCTCTCGCCCCCACCCTCTCAAGACTCCCAGCCTCGCCTCACAGCCAACCCTGGATGCCCGGGCCCGACCTGCCCAGACCGTAATCCACACCCTGTTCTCTGCCTGCTGACATCTGCGGCTGCCCTTTGGGGGGCTCTTGGCTTCCTGGACCGTTCCCAGCACCCACATGCTTCCCACCACCCAGGCAAGGAGGGCTGAGCAGGAGAGACCTGCGTGGGGAAGAACGGGGCCCTGTCCCCAGCCACAGGGGACTAACGGGACCGGGACAGCCCAGGTAGAGAGCCCTGTCTGGAACCCCCAAGCCCCTCCTGCCTGCTTCTCCGGTGGGGGCCCCACCCACAGACGTCACCGAAGGGCAGGAAGGCCCCGCCCATCTGACAGCGCCCCCCCCCATACTCACCACTGCCACAGTCTGGGACAGAGACAGCCGGGGGCCTGCTGGGCTGGGATCATTGCGGGAAGGGCAAAGTCGAGGGAAACAGCTGCACGCTCTGGTGTGGGGTTACTGGGTGCCAGCCAGCTGAGGGCTCTAACATCCCATGTCACAGAGGGAGCCCCACACGACCCTGTTAACATCCCAGTGCTCAGATGAGGAAAGCAAAGCTCCAAAGGCCCAGATGCTTGTCACATGCACTGTGAGGCACCAGAGTCCCCATTGGAACTCTGTCGTCATCTGACCCATCCACGGCCCCAGCCCTTCCTCAGGGCAGGAGCAGCGGTGGCCACGAAACTCTCTGGGCCCGGCGATGTAGACCCTGCTGCATGGGCACCCACGGACTGCCACCTGAGTCCGACCCGACCCCCACCTCACATAGCTCGGAGTCCGGTGGAAGCCTCGGGTTCCCCTTATCCAACGAAGGTCCCCAGCCTGCAGTCAGGGACCAAGCTTTGTGCCTCAACTCGGCTGTAGCCTCCTCGCTCTACCCTGCCCCGCCCACCAGGCTGTCCCCCTGCAAGCCTCAGGGCAGGAGCAGCACGTGGCTCCACTGTGGTGCAAACAGGACGATGTGGAACAGGTCCCCGTCACTCTCCCATCAACACTGCTTTCGCCTGCGGCCAGGAGGTAGCCGGCGGAGGGACTGGTAGCACGGACTCTGCAACCAGATGGCCAGGGTGTGACACCCAGCTCCCCCTCTTAGCAACAGCAGAATGTAGGGGAAATTAATCTCTTGTTCTTCACCGTCCTTATCTGCAAAATGGGGATAATGGTGACCAGGGGCCTCACAGCAGCGTCAGTCATGCTAGTACAGAGTATGTGCTATCTAAGCACCAACTGCTATGTAAAACTGCTGCCTCACTGCCTCCCGTGCATTCGCTGGGCCTCCCCAGGCCCTCCCTGGCAAACAGCACAGCGTCCGTGTCCACTGCTGACAACCAGCACACGGTGGAGCACACGATGGGCTTATTTTTGCTCGTTGGCTCATTTTTGCTCTCTTGTTTCCATCACGAAGGGCTATCAAGGTTGGTGTCTTTGAGGGTGGTATTGAACTCTATATTCCAGCCAGCCACATTTTTTCTAGTAGCTAAGTATGTGTACACCTTGGAAATGAGAGCTATATAACTGACAAAGCTTCTTTTTTTTTTTGCATTGGCCACCAGGAAGCTCACAGGCAAAATTATATATCGTTGAACATAACAACGAGAGCTCAAGGATGGCAAGTGCTTCCATTTTGCATTCCAACTAGATTGATTGGCAGTGCTGAGCTGAGGAGTCTGAGGCTGCAGTGAGTGATGCTGGCCGTGAGCATGGCCAGGGTGCACCTGAGCTAAGAAAATGAGAGCGGTGATCAGTTAGTGATGTCTGCCGAGTGCGGCCACAGAAAGCGTACTATGTGCACAGCTCACGTTTGCCATCTCAAGGTAGTAACCTTACGGGCAGCTCAGCTCTGTTTATTTCACCCAAGCCTACGCTTCCTCATACATTGACGTTTTCCCCGTTATGTTTTGTATCGTACGCACTTCCTCTGTGAAACAAGACAATTTGTATATACAGAGAACTGGACCGGCTTCACTTGGAGTGCCCAGCCGCAGAGCATGATAAGCAGCTGCAGACAGTCTCTGGTTGCCGCAGGGAACGGCCCCTGCAGACCCTAAGCCTATGCCAGCCCTGGGTGCTTGGCCTGCCACCTGCCACAGGGCTGAACGTGGCCGTGTCCTGGATCTCAGCCACAGAAAGTCTCTTGCAAGGAATTAATTAGGTTCAGGTCAAGAGTTGGACCGTCCCTAAAGTGCACCTCCTGCTTGCTGAGGCCAAGGCTTTCCAGCCTGGGTCCTCCCATCCCGTCTCTCTTTGGGAAGCCAGTCTGTGGCTACACCCCACCAGGGCCTGAAAATTGTAAAGCGACGTCATTCGGAATCACCTCAGAGGGCTGTGAAAAATGCAGATTCCTTCTCTTCATCCCAGGTTTGCTGCATTGGAATCCTCGAGCCCTGGAATCTGCATGTTCCCAAGTGTTCCTGCTGGAGGGAGAGACCCGCAGGCCTGGGGCTGGTGTTCGGGCTCTGGCGGGCTCCTAGGCTGGGGCAGCAGCGCCACCTGGTGGGTCCTGCGGAAATACCACCTGCAAGAGTCCCCGCAGCACACCACCCCCTCCTCCGCCAGGGACCCGGAGACGTGAGAGACGAGGAGACAAGGGCAAGTGCCCTCTGGGTGCAGGGTGCGCCAGGGCTCAGCTGTAGGAGCCATGCACAAGGAAAAGCTTCCTCTGAAGTCTCGTTTTTATCTTAAAAAGACCCCTGAATTCTGCACGTTACTCTATCACATTTCTTTAGTATGAAAATGTTTCCTTTCCCAAATCTTTGCAAAAACAGATGTTCTAGAAAGAGAGGTAAGAGGCAAACTTACACTGTGGTTTCACTGGGGGAACCCGTACTCCATCTCAGAAGCAGGAACTGAGAGGTATGATCTACACGTGTGTTAACACAAAATCACAGCCCGGGGACCCCAGCAGCCAGGCCGGCTGCAGAGCCTGGCCCATCACGTTCCTCGTGTATCAGGCTGAAGAGGGAGCCGAGATCCCTGGGTGACAGCAGCGAGGTGCCCACCACTCCCCCCAGCAGACCTGGCCACTCTGCACCCCACTCTGGGACCCTTCTCCGCCTGGTCCTCCCCTGCCCCAGGAAGTGGCACCCCCACCATTTCAGGCTGGATAGTTACAAATCTTCTTTAATCGTCAGTCTTAGAATCCCGAATATGTTTTACAGAACTGTGCACACAGATGCCCCCGCCCCCAGGCACAGCCTCACCCACCCACTGCCCGGGCGCAGAGGGCAGGTTGCTGAGACAGGCCAGCCGGCTTCTCCCAGGAGAAGGCGGCCTCCTCCTCCCCCTCCTTGGAGAGCTCAGGATCATGGAGAATGCGGGCCCAGCTCTGTGCCGCACCCCCGGGGCCAGGCCAGGTGCCCTCGGCCGGGCAGACCCCCTTCGGCCCAGCTCGCCTGGGTGCTGCCCCCACGGCGTGGCCCCGGATGGTCTGAGCTGCCTGGATGGGGCCGCGTCGGCCTGGGGAAGGGCTGCCGCCCCAGTGTCAGGTGGAGCCCACCCCGTCCCACCACCTTCGATAAAAACGTGAAAAAACAGACATAAGTGTCATAGTGGGAAAAGCTGACCCACCCAGCGGGTAGTCCCCTGATAACCCCCCAATTTTTAATACACGTTCCCCTATACGATATACGTGGCCTCGCAGGGACGCCGCAGGAGCGTCTTCTCTGAGGTGCAGAGAGAACCCTGGCAAGCGGCGGGCGGAGGGGCTGCCGAGCGGCCGGGAGTCGAGGCTGGCGGCAGAAAGGCGGGCACGGAGGCCAGGCCCCAGAACGCCCCCCACGTCCCGTCAGTGCAGGCGGGCGAAGGGCCTGGGCAGCGAGGTGGGAGGCGGGCCTGGAGCAGGGGCCGGGAGACCCTGGGAGCCCTGAGGCTGGGGGCAGGGGGAGGTGGGGCAGCAGCGGCCTCAGTACTTGGGGACCTTGCTGTAGTCTTCGGAATGGACGTGCCGGCACAGGCAGACGGACAGCAGCATCCCCAGGAGCTGTCGAGGGAGAGACGGAGCGTGAGAGGGAGGCCCCCGTCCGGCTCCCTGGGTTTAGATCGGAATGAGCGGATTGTCGGTGACAGCCCCACGGCCACCCCGCAATGCAGGCAGCAGAGGGAGGCCCAGAGAGGGACAGTGCTCGTCCGAGGTCACGGAGCTGCACAGTGCTCAGGCAGAGGGCCTCTGCCAGCTGGGGGTGGGGGCTTTCCCCGCGGGCCTCGCCTCCCCGAGGACATCAGCAGAGACAACCCCGGAGGACAGAGCGTGAGGAAGGGTGGGGGAGGGGGGGACAGACCTCGATGACGGCGACGCCCCCACACACGCCGAGGATGACGCCCAGGTTCTCCTGCAGCCACGCCTGCACCTTGTCCATGCAGCCCTGCAAGGGGAGCACACGGCCACGTCACCCCACACTGGGGCCCCCCGTCGTGCCGAACCGCCCAGGGGACCCCCAGCCCGAGGGCCGGCAGAGAGGGCTCTGCGTGCTCCCTGAACGAACGCGCTCACGGCAAGTAGACGAAGGTGCAGACGCACAAGTCCGTCCCGGGAAGAAACCGAACAAAGGGCGGGCGGCGCAGTAGCCCTCCCGGCCCCGCGGCCCCACGCACCTCCTTGTACACGGGCCAGTCCTCGGGGCTGTTGCCGCTCTGGGTACCGTTGCCGGGTGCCTCGCAGAAGCCCTTCCTCAGCAAGAGGCTGTCATCCTCCTGCCCCTTGTCTTCGCAGGAACAGGGGTAGGTGACCTCGACGCGACTCATGAGCTCGGCGTTGTCCGTCCAGTTGAGGAAGCTGACCCAGCCGCAGCACCTCACCTGGGCAGGGCGGGGGACAGGCGGCTTGTGATCACTGCCCACCGCAGGAGGGACGCCTCCTGGCAGAGGCTCAGACCCACCAAACTGCCAGAGGTTAGCGTTTAGGTTTTATTTTGGCTTCTGCGAGCCACAAGGGCTTTCGGGAAACATACCATACACTACAAATACAGCAAACACCAGGACCCGCAAAAATACAAAACAGTAGGAGGGAAGTTCAAGTTGAAAGAACATAGGTATCGGGACACGGTAGAGCAAACGGCATATGGTTGAGAATGTGGGGTTTAAAGTCAGGCTACTGGGTTCAAATCCCAGCTCTGCCACCTACCAGCTGAGCAAGCTTGCACAAGGCACTGGCCTCAGTCTCCTCATCTGCAAAATGGGGATAACAAAGGTTCCTAACTCGCAGGGCTGCCGGGAGGACAGAGTGGGACGAGCAGGTGAAGGGTCCAGCGCGGGTCGGGAGAACACAGTGAGAGCTCAGCAAATGTCAGTTCTAGTTTTTGGTGCTGATGGGTGCGGGAGTTGAGATTTGGCTCTGAAATTGCCAAAGTGCCAAAGTTGCCAAAGTGAAAAAGGAGACGTGGTCAATCTGCTGTTTTAAAGGAGAAAATGCTCTAGTTCCAGAGGGAAGAAAGCCTTTCTGGGCTCTGTGTGCTAACAGCTACTGTCCCTGGGAGGATTAAATGGGACAGCAGTGGCCAGCAGGGGTCAGTCCCGGGAACCACTTCCTTAGTCCCAGGCCAGCGACCAGTGGCCAGCAGGGGGCGTGCCAGGCCCGCTCAGGAGCACTCGGGCTCCAGGCAGTTTATAATCCAGGTTTCACTTCTAGCAGCCGGGCTGCCTCCTCTGGCAGAAGAGGCTGGCACCTCTGGGGGACACAC
>CAUYSK010010512.1:0-29960 GCA_963575035.1 Avahi laniger
AAAACAAATCCAAAAAAAAAAAAAAAAAAGACCAAAATTTATAAAAATTTTGAGGCCAGTTTCTCTAGTGGCAGGGTCATATTGGTTTTTATTTCCTTTATTTTTGCTAATATACATTTTGGCCATAAAAGGTAGAACAAAAAAGGTTAATGTTAATAGGCTACCATGTGATGTTCTAATTTAAATTTGGTTAATTATGTCTTTTTTTAATTTTAACTTTACTCCTAACTTATAAATCAAATTTGTCTCACAAGAAACCCAGAAAGAACAATATCTGGGAAAAGTAATAACAAGATCCAAACACACACTGGTTCTTAGAATTCAAATATAAGCAGTGCTCACTCTAGTCTCTCGCTTACAGCTTTAAGAGGATCCAAGGGGAATAACTACTTCTGGATCCTGCAAAACAGAGAACATCCCTGCTGCTCTTCAAAAGTAGCCATGGTGCAGAACCATCATTGGGGAAAAAAGACTAACTCATTTTTACTGAAATGCTGCAACGCCATTTTAGCTTTTAGGCTTTTTTTTCTAACTCCTTGCACTAACATTTTGTTTAAAGCAATCTAAGACTTTTCAAACACTTAATGAAATAAACTACTGATTTCAGGTTTCCCGTCCTGTATTATCCACATACAGATATACTTCCTTTTACTGTGGGTCACTTTATTGTGATTCACACATACTGTGTTTTTTACTAACTAAACATTTGCAGCAACCCTGTGCTGAGCACGTCTATCAATGCCGTCTTCCCAACAGCACACGCTCAATTCATGTCTGTGTGTCACGTTTTGGTAATTATTGCAATATTGCAAACGTTTTATTATCTGTTATGGTGAGCTCTGATCAGTGATCTTTGATGTTACCATTGTAAATGTTTTGGGGCGCCACAAACCACGCACATTTCAAATGGCAAACTTAAAATTGATAAATGGTGTGTGTGTTCTGACTGCTCCAACCAGCCATTCCTTCATCTCTCTCCCCTTCCTCGGGCCTCCCTATACCCTAAGACACAACAATTTGAAATTAGGCCAGTCAATAACCCTACAGTGGCCTCTAAGTGTTCAAGTGCAAGGAATAACTGCACATCTCTCGCTTTAAATCCAAAGCTAAAAATGATTAAGCTCAGTGAGGAAGGCACGTGAAAATCTGAGATAGGGCAAAAGCGAGGCCTCTCATACCAAATAGTTAGCTAAGCTGTGAATACAAAGAAAAAGTTCTTGAAGGAAATGAAAAGTGCTACTCCAGTGAATACAAGAATGGTAAGAAAACGAGACAGCCTTATTGTTGATATGGAGAAAGTCTGAGTGGTCTTGATGGAAGATCAAACCAGCTACAACATTCCCTTAAGCCAAAACCTAATCTAGAGCAAGGCCCTAACTGTCTTCAAGTCTGTGAGGGCTGAGAGAGGTGAGGAAGCTGGGGAAGAAAAGTTGGAAGCTAGCAGAGGTTGGTTCATGAGGTTTAAGGAAAGAAGCTGCCTCCGTAACACAAACGCAAGGTGAAGCAGCAAGTGCTGATGGAGAAGCTGCAGCAAGTGATCTAGAAGATCTAGCCAAGATCACTGATGAAGGTGGCTGCACTGAACAACAGATTTTCAATGTAGACAAAAAATAGCCTCCTATTGGAAAGAGATGCCATGTAGGACTTCCCTAGCTAGAGAGAAGTCAATGCCTGGCCTCAAACTTCAAAGGACAGATTGTCTCTCTTGTTAAGGGCCAATGAGCTGGTGATTTGAAATTAAACCCAGTGCTCACTGGACATTCTGAAAATCCTGGGCCCTTAAGAATTACGGTAAATCTACTCTGTGCTGTATAAGTGGAACAGCAAAGCCTGGACAACTGCACTTGTTTACAGCATGCTTATGAATATTTTAAGTACACTGTTGAGATCTACTGCCCAGAAAAAAAGATTCCTTTCAAAATATTACTGCTCACTGACAATGCACCTGGTCATCCAAGAGCCCTGATGGAGATATACAAGGTGAGTAATGTTGTTTTCAGGCCTGTTAACATGACATCCATTCTGTAGCCCCTGGATCAAAGAGTAATTTTGATTTTCAAGTCTAATGATTTACAAAATACATTTCTTAAGGCTGTAGCTGCCCTAGATACACTAAAAACCTTCTGGAAAGGATTCACCATTCTAGATGCCACTAAGAACATTCATGATTCATGGGAGGAGTTAAAAATATCGGTGTTAACGGGAGTTTGGAAGAAGTTGATTGCAATGCTCACGGAAAACTTTGAGGGGTTTAAGTCTTCAGTGGAGGAAGGAACTGCAGATGTGGTAGATACACCAAGAGAACTGGAATTAGATGTGGTGCCTGAAGATTGACTGTCCCATTGCACTCTCATGATCAAATTGGAACAGATGAGGAGTTGCTTCTTATGGATGAGCAAAGAAAGTGGTTTCTTGAGATGAAATCTACTCCTGGTGAAGATGCTGTGAACATTGTTGATATGACGATAAAAGATTTAAAATATTCCATAAATTAAGTTGATAAAGCAGCTGTAGGATTTGAGAAGATTGACTCCAATTTTGAAAGAAGTTCTCCTGTTGAGTCAAATGCTATCAAACAGCATCACATGCTACACAGAAATCCTTCCTGAAGGGACGAGTCAATCAATGGGGCAAACTTCATTCTTGTCTTATTTTAAGAAATTGCCACAGTCACCCCAACCTTCAGCAACCACCACCCTGATCGGTCAGCAGCCATTAACATGGAAGAAAGATCCTCCACCAGCAAAACTGGTGAAGGCTCAAACAATTGTTAGCATTTTCTAACAATAAGGTATTTTTTAAATTAAGGGGTGTATACTTTTTTAGACAGAATGCTACTGCACACTTAACAGATTACAGTATAGTGTAAATGTAACTTTTGCATGTAGTGGGAAAACACACATTTGTGTTTGCTTTATTGTGGTGGTCTGGAACCGAATCAGCAATACCTCAGAGGTATGCCTGTACTTACACTAATGCAGATTTTCAAGATGCTGACAGAACCAACCACAACCCAGGCACCCTTGAAACGACTTCACAGTATGTTTTACAGATAGGTTGTGTGTCTTACACTTCTGTAATGCTACACTTTGGCACAAATACAACAAATAATAGTTTAGCTACACATATGTGGTTTACCTAGACTTGTGGCTACTATTTTTCAAGTCTTTAACAGTAGAGAAATCAAACACTGCCCTTATTTATCCCAGAATGAACTAAAGGTTGTGGCAAGGAAAGTGTCTGAGGTCTGCAGAGGAAGAAACTTATCTGATGAATTGGTCACTGTCCAACAAGAACATTTTATTAATTATTTAACTCAGGCACTGAACCAAAGAGTCTCTCTTCTTATTATTCTTTCTTTTCTTTTACCTTAATCTCTGCTTGGCAGGTACAAAGAGGGAGAGAGAGGAGGACAAGAAATGCGAATTGTGGTTCAAATCTATGTTCATTTAAACTCAGTGTTCAGGCTCTGGGTGTGGGACAAGCCTGTCCTTTCTTGCAAGCCTTAGCTGCTTCTATTAATAGAAACCCCCTGCTATTCTATCTTTTCAAACCTATTTACATTTGGAGCGTATAAAATTTTGCAGGATAAATGAATTCTACCAGTTAGTTTCCATTGTTTTTGGTGTTTTTTTCCTATCTAAAGCTGTATTTATTAAAACATAGTATAAAGACTAAAACTATTATTTCTTAAACTACATCTGAAATACTGAAATATCTGACCATTGTATGTATATGTTTTAAGGAAATTCTTTTTGAGGATTTCCAACGCTGTCAAATTTGCTTAAACTTTTATAATATCCTGTTTTTCCATTATTGGCTTCTTTTCAACCTCCTTAAACATCTGAAATATTATTTAAGGTCTCTTTCCTATTGGTCTATTTTCTCTAATTGTTAGGTTTGAATTCTTTTGGTTGGTCCTATGCACTCACCTTCTCGAAGGCTTACTTTCTGCCAAGACTTGCACGTGTCCTGAGGTTCCCACATCAGCGGTTGGTGCTTGCCTTTGGAGGTGCTGCCGACCCTGCATCGTGGGTGCACAGGACAGGATCACGTTAGTCTCTGCAGAAGCCCTATGGGTTCTGTCTGCACCAGATTGGCTACTTTATATTTTTAAATAATTCTAGATTTAGAGAAAAGCTGTAAAAATGATGCAGAGGGTTTCTGCATACCTCTTACATAGCTTTCCCTAATATTAAAGTTAGAAAAACCAATACATTAACCTTTGTATAATTCCCTTAACTAAAGGCTTTAATTTGGATTTCACCAGTTTTTCCAAGTCTCCTCTTCTGTTGCTGCCGTCATTCCAGGGTCCTGTCCAGGACTCCACCTGTCATTTAGATGTTCCACTGCATCTTGAGTTCCTTTCCTAAGTTTCAAAGGATTCTCATTTTCTATGGTTTCATAAACAACTTCAGGTTCACCCTATTATCTTTCAAGACTGTTCGGACTTTGGTCTTCTCATATATCTTTCTGGAGTCCTAATCTTTTAATTCCAAAATGAATCTGTTCTTGGCGGATGCATCAATTTGATCAGTGGGCAGTAGTCAAACAAAACGGTGAGCAGAAGAGAGTGACACCGGTAAACGGGACTGAAAACAATTCCGCAAATTCCACACACTGAATAGAGTATCTTCAACTTCATTTCTTAGAATATGAAAACACTAGGTGTTCTCCCCAGGGACACAAATTAGAGAACCAAAAGATCATCTCCTCCAACTTTTCATATTTTACAAATGAAAAAAGTTATCAGGTTGCCAAGGAAATAAACAGAAAATATCACTTTGACACCGATTCATAGCATTTATTGACATTTCCATTTAAAATGCTAGGAAAGCTGTATAAATTGTAAACATGGAAACCAAACACTTGAATAAATTATTTCAAAAACTCTACAGCACATTAGAAAACAGTGCAGCTAATCGAAGGGTAGAAACGTAACCGACAAATAGAAGGGAGGGTTCAATTACTAAATCATATACCCATACTGAGATTTAAGTGCCTGTTTGAGACCAGCAAACCATGATTGTCAAGTTCAAGTTGCAGTATTGATGCCACAGGTGGCTTCAATTTGCTCTGCACATTTTCGTACATTAATCTCTTAATCTAGGAAAATGAAGGTGCAGGGAGAGTCAGAAGAATGAGGACCTTGACAAAGTAGGAGGGAACGAGTCGGCATCCCAGAGTGGCGCTGCTGAGCAACCTTTCCTGTTCACACTAACCGGTCTCCACGCTTCCCAGGTGATGCTCTGGAGGGTCAGGTCCAGGGCGTTTCTACTCCCCTTTTCTGAGACGAGTCCTTTAGTTCCAACCGAACTAATTGGTGGAGCCTCAATCCCTCTAGTACCTCCCTCTTCTCCCCCCGCCCCCCATCTTCAGGAGGAACAGTACAGGGTGTCTGGCTTGAACTTGACCCTGTATTATTCCCAACTTGCACACTTAGGCAGTCAAGTCGTGAACACTTGAAATCTGGTAGGCACGAGAAAAGACTATTCACATGCTCCAAACAGTCCAGAAAGGTTCTGTGTAATCAGGGATTGCACGACTCAAATCATTCCAATTTTGATCTGTCCCTTCTACCTAGTCACTCTTTCTTTAAATGTGAAGTAGCCCCTGAAACACCTGGAGGAAGAAGGAAAAGTAAGGAGCCTGGATAATTATCTACCCTGTGGGAAACTAATCTGGACTAGAGTGCATCAGATTAAGACATTCATTGTTTCTCTCACTTCCTCACTGGTTCCTAACTTTATTTCGTGTTTCCAAAGGCATTTAATATTCTTTCCCTAAATTTCCATGCTGCTGTGTATACGATCAATCGTCAAGTGTACCCTACACACACAAGCATGGACTTAGTATTGTACCATGACATTACAGTTTTCAAGTCTTAATAGTGGAAAAAAGAGTCCTAGTTTAAACACTGACAATCACCCCCAAGAATATCAAAACAAACCTGAAATGTGCACACTCTTTGTTCATTAGGTAACAAACATAAATTACACTTTATGAGTTATGTTACAGTAGTTGCTCATAAAAACCCCTCTCACCTGTTACAAGAATGTCTACTAATGTGTTGGATTAAATGTAAAAATGAAGTTCCACTGACCGTGCCACAGAAATGTGTTTTGTGTTCACATGGTCTATCTGCTGGTACAGAAGTGGACTTCCTCACGCTCCTGCCCAGAACAAATGCGGATAAGCAGGCTCTGGAAACTGGCTTTGGAGCCTTGCTCTGGAGGTAGAAATGACCAACCATGGCAAAAACCCTACGAACGTTAGCGTGGGAGTTAAGACTGGAGTCCCCCTGCCCAGAACCTTAACCAGCTTCCCTTCCAACCCACAAATTCATTCATGTCCAGGGACCTAGAAGGAGTAAGAGAGGCTTAACTATTAACTTGTGAATTGCTGCCGATGCAGATCAGGGTGCGAGTGACTGGCTTGGTCACTGGAGCGCTCACGAAGAGGTTGTGCAAAGGCAGTAAAGCTGACCCTGTCCGTGCGAAACGAGAGGCTCATAAAGCGCTGAACTACCTGTGTCAGCCCCAAGCTTTTGGGCACACCTTGACCTCTGCTTTGCAGAACAGGCCTCATGCCCAGAAATAGCTGGTTGGCAAACACCCATGGCTTAAAAGCCATGTGCCACCAAAATCAAAACACACTAAAATCAAATAAAATTTGCAGAAAAACATGTAGGTAGCAGTAAAGAAGCCAAATGTTTGTTTATAACCTGCTATGCTCCACAAAGGATTTAGCGTGGCCAAGCAGCTGACCCTGACCGTTGAGATGTGCTCTAAGCAATAATCCTCGGTGTCGTGACCATCGCTTCCGTCCGCTTCCCTCCCCTCCTCTGTAGACCTTCACAGACCGGGTCATTTCTTCGCTGTATTACTGCAAACATATCCTCCCAGCACCTCTTCCTCCTCTCCAAAAACTCCCTGAACAGTGCAGTTAGGGATTTTGTCCCCGTACTGCAGCACATCAGGATTAAGTTCACTTTCAATGACAACGTCACCCAATTTCTACAACCTTCCCTAGGTCCAGCTCTTCCCACGCCATCTCACCATCTGCGAGGGTAGCTCCCCTGCCTTCATCAAAGTAGCTTCTGAAGTTGACCTCTCCCCAAGATCCCACCACTTCCAAACACGCGACTGCCACGACTTCTCAGTACCTAACGCACTTGTGTACTCCGAATACATTCTACTGATGCTGAAACCATGTTATTTGTCTGTACCTCCCATATACCGTACTGGTATCAGGACTACCTTAGATTCTGAGATCTCAGAAGGCAGGGCTCATGTCTGCTGACTTATTTGGTGCCAAAAAGAGCAAAAAATCAGGAGCAGAAAGGCTAGCTGATAGTGGAGAAGGAAGTGAATTTAAAGCAAAACAGGAGCGAGGAAGGTAAGTAACACTGGGCTTCCAGTTGTGCTCTGGTTACCGTGTGTGAACCCACTCACTGGAAGATCATAGCACATCACACCGCCCATGCCGGGGCATTCACACAGTGAGCAGTTTACATTTTCACAGTGCTTTATGCTACATCCTCAAGGGACGTTTGCCATCCCTTGACGGCAAACCTGACTGGATCTGATTCTCACAGCTGAAGATCCCGGGAGGTGGCAGCAGAGGTCTGTTCTCATTTGGCTGATGAGGTTCAGCGTAGGAACCTGACACAGTGAGTTAGTGACAAGCAGACTCTGCAAAAAATCATTTCTCCAAACATTTTGACTCAAATTTATAGTTTGTGTTACCAGTAGACTTTTTAAAATACGAAAAAATAACACATAAAACTTAACTTTTCATTTTAGAGTGCTTCAGTAAATGGAACTCCAAAGCCACAAGTGATCAACACGAGGACCTTTCTTTTAAGCAGATCACATTCACTGAGTGCCCGAAGACCCACTGGGTATGGTGCTACCCACGACAGCTAGTTTGTGCTGAGTTTGGTGACTGGCAGAACTGTCGTGGCAGATGTTTAGAGGAAACAAGTGTAAACTGAGTGTGTTTTACATCCAAGAACAGAATGCTGGTAACCCCATGTGGCCTGCTCACACCACAACCACCGGTTGTTCATTATACATCATCTTTGGTCTTGACATCTGTTTAAAGGTGTATCGGTTCTAACAATAAAAATACAGGTAGAATCCCTTTGTGGTAGTTTGAAAGGCATCCAAGTTGTTGTTGCAGTTAACCCCCTTTGAAACAGAGACCCCTTTCTGCAGTGGACAAAGGAGGTAACCTTTTTTAGTACACTCTTTGTGCAAGCACTTATGACACTGAGCAGAATGGGGAGAGAAAGGACCATTTATTCCATTTGCTGTCACACAATTTGAATTCATTATAGGGTATCCATGATAAAACTTTGCTTGGAGCTGGGCATGGTGGCTCACATCTGCAATCCCAGCACTTTGGGAGGCAGAGGTGGGAGGATTGCATGAGGCCAGGAATTCAAGACCAGCCTGGGCAACCTAGGAGACCTCTATGCCTACAAAAATTTTTAAAATTAGCCAGGTGTGGTGGCTCACACCTGTAGTCCCAGCTATTTGGGAGGCAGGAGGATCGCTAGAACCCAGAAGTTTGAGGTTGCAGTGAGCTATGATGACACCACTGCATTCTAGTTGGGGCAACAGAATGAGACCCGTCTCAAAAAAAAAAAAAAAAAATTCTGCTTGGATATCTGAAATTTTTAATACCTTATTCAGGAAACCTGGTATTTCTGAGTGACATGCAAAGAGAATCTTCCACTTTGGAGAGAATCTGGTGTTAAGGAGGTAAGAAACCAAGCCCAGAAGTGGGCCTCCTCTCCCACACTCTTTGGAACCTCTGGGGATTACCTGACCAGAGTTGCCGGACCTTTACTTAACATCTTTGAGAGACCTGTTCTCCTGTACCTCTTCTCTTTCAGAGGTGTCAAGATGAAAAATGGTTACATTTTCACTTCCCAGAACCAACTTTCCCCACACTGTAAGACTCTAAGTCTGAACAGCAGGCTTAATTAATTGATGAAGTACTGAGACATGACTCTGAAACCCAATGATTACAGTTTGAAAATATGCTTTAGCTATTTCAAGATTCTTAAAACTTGACACAGATAAACAGGTTTTGATTAGTCAGAGCCCCAAATTCTACCTGTTCATCTGTTATTTAGTTAAAAGTATAGTCATGCACCACATCACGATGTTTTGGCCAACAGTGGACCGCATATGTGACGGTGGTCCCATAAGATCATAATACCGTATTCTTACTGTACCTTCTCTATGTTTAGACACACGAATACTTACCACTGCGTTATATCTGCCTACAGTATTCAGTACAGTAACATGCTGTACGGTGTGTAGCCTGGGAGCAAAGGCTATACCAAATAGACTAGGTGTTAGCAGGCCGTACTATTTAGGTTTGTGCAAGTACACTTTGCGGCTCGCACGATGAAATCGCCTAAGGACACATTTCTCAGAACGTATCCCGGTCATTAAGCAATGCATGACTGTATTAGTTGATCTAATAAAAAGAGGTTCATAGTGAAAATCTCTTATCTAAGCCTGCTTTTCTTCCGAGTTTCACTCAGGCACCAGAAAACAGAATGCCCCTTGTGGCTATCTTTCTTACTATAATTTGGGAAGTGGGGAAATGTTTACTTCAGGAGTAGATCTTAACAGAGGTGATCCCCTTCTCTCAGACCCAAAGTGGCTAAGATAGTTTTAACAGTCACTCAACAGAGTAATAGCACAATAAAATCTAACATGGGCAGCAACTCTCTTCTTTTTCTTGTGGTCTCAAAGCTCTTCTTTACATTTCTTGATCCATTACAGAGAGGCCGAACTGAACTGAACTGCATTTCCAGGTCTTGAACACAGGGAATGTGATTACTAGGGACGGAGCCATGACAATTTGGTGGTCCTAGGAACTTATAAATAATATGTGCTTATGTAAGATTTCTCATTCAAATAGAATTTGCGAGCAAATCACCAGCAAAGTGCAGGGATGAGTTAGGACCTCTTCAAAGCCTCACTCTACGGGACTGGCCTTAACACAGGTACTGAAGGGGCTGCTCCCAGGAGTCGCATGTGCCCAATTAGCAAACAGCAAATACGATTAAAAAACGTAAATCTGAACTTGGATATGTTATGTATTTTGAATAACCAAATAAATATTGAGCTTTTTCCCCTGTTTGGGATGATTTTTTTCCCCTAGAAGAAAATGAAACCTTCCATATATTCTTCCACTGGACAAGCCAAACTTGCATCTGAGACATGAAGGTGGAGGGGCCCTTGGAGCTGTAGCACCAGAAGAAGGAGGAGGAGGAGGAGGAGGAGGAGGAGGAGGAATGCAGTGATGGCTTCGTTTGGAGTCATCAGGCTCTACAACCTGCCATTTGGTTTCTCACTAGTAGCTTTTTAAAATTCCCAAACAGTCTTCATATTCTTGCTGTTAATGTTACTATTAAAATAAGTTCCTATGGAGTAAAAGAGGGAAATCAACCTGTTAATAAAACGTCTTCAAATCTCTTTTCTCAGAAAACGAAGCAGCAGTTTCATCGTACACATCAGACTGAATCCCACGGAAACACGTGATTCCTTTAATCCTTATACCATCTACACATTTTAATGTTTTGCCTTTAAAAAGGAGACTAATTTAGTAATTTTGTTAGCTTGGGTTTGTGTTTTGTTTTGTGAAGTGCTGCCGGCTTTTGGCCAAAGTACATAACTTTCACCTGAACCCAAGTGGTCACAAAATTGCCAACACAGTAAAAGGATCGCGAGCTGTCACGTGACTTATGGCATCTTCTAAAATAGCAACTTGCTCCCTTACTTGGGCAGCTTGCCCAGGAGATGCTCATTCTTCTTAAAAACACCCACTCAGTTGATTTCCTTTTGGTCTTTGCTTCCACGGGAAGCGGATACTTGGCAAATCTGCAGGTGAGCCCGATCAGCTATGGAAGTTCTGCGCGGAGCTCTGTTTCTGGGAGAGCCGGAGGAGCTCCTCGCGGATCGCTTTGATGAGAGAGGCTGAGGAGTGACTGGGCTGGAGGTCTTCTGTGGAGCTGGTGGGGTAGCCCAGGCTGGGGCCCTGCAGCCCTCGATGGGGGAGGTTCCCGGGAGGAGCTGAGGGCTCCCTGCCTGAAGTCCTTGGCACCTGAAATAGCGGTGAAGAAGAATATTCTTGATGTCCGAGTATGTGTGTCTGAAAAACACGGCAAACGTTACTGTACTTCCCAAGCAAAACCAAGCAGGAAAATCAAATTCAAACTGGCACTGGGAATGCTCCCAGGGCTACCTCCACCCATCTCCCACCCAACGACTCAGCGCTCCAACAGGGCCTTACTGCCCACGCCCCTGCGCTGCTGCACGCCGGAGGGAGGCCGGAGCACCCCATGGAGGTAAAAGGTCAGACGGGGATACCTGAGACCTGAAGGAGGTAGGCAGACCCTGGAAAAGGGACTGACAAGGGGAACAGTCGCCTTTGCCCTGGGAGGGAGCCCAGGGAGGGTGTGCGTGTGAGCACATGCTGTGACCACAGACCCCAAACAAGATCACAGAACCATTTTCCACTTCATCTAACTGCCGTCTGTCTTCCGTCTGTGTGTGTTTATCGAGGGCTCTGTAGAGGCTTGTCTTCAGCAAGTCATCTGCACTAAAGCATACAATCGTTTTGCTGACATTTGCAGCATACAGATTTGGCATTAGGTTGACAAGAATTATACTTTTCAGTGATTTGTTTTTCACATTTTTTCCAGTGGGGGAAAAAAATCTCTCTTTACATTTACATGTACGAGTACTAAATCTGTGTACTAAAAAAAGTATGCTAAGGGCAAGTTTTTAGCGAGATAAACATGGCATTCCAGCCCTAGATTATTTCCGCGTTTCACTTCCTAACAGGGATGGACAGGCACTTCAAAGCGAGCACTGAGGGGTTGGAAGGGAAACCCACGCACCTCATGAAGCTGAGTGGGACACAATGAAGGCCGAAAAATGAAAAATGGCCGCAAACTTAAAGCAGATACCCGAGCCTATGATGATGTTTCTTTTAGGAAAAAACCATACTCAAAAGTTAATTTCCTCCGAGTAAGAGCATCCAGCCACGAAAGGAATTTACTGTGTCTGCTGCAAAGGCACAGAAATGTAATGAAAGTTGCAGCATAAGGATAAAACAAAAGGTAACATTTTGGTTTGTATTTTCAAATTTCATTAATTTATCCCCCAAAGATATAAAATTTTTGAGAAAAATGAATGAAAACACTTGTAGAAATAACCTGTGTCTATACTGAGTGATTAGAAGCCTCAAAAAGACAATGTGTGCCTTAAAATGCTCCAAACCGTGTGCTTGTTACGAAGTCACCTGCTCGTGGTGGTCATAATGCAAATGAGGCTAATAAGCTCACAGCGAGGTACAGATGGGATGTCAGATCATGAATATTTATACAGCGATCACGCTGACGACGAAGTCCGGATTTTAGCCACCTACAGGTTCAAATTCACTAAAGTCTGAAATCTGCTTCAAGAAAAACTATATATTTTCCAAAAAGCAGATGCTGAAAACTGTGAGCAAAACAACCACCAAGGGGGAGGAAGTGAAGGAGATTAAAACCTTTTTTAATGTAGGTCTCAAAAAGGGATCCCCAAAGCAGAAGCAGCTAAATTAGGTGATTATGTCTGAAAGTTTAACGAGGACCCAAACGCAAGATACTCACGGCCTCTCTCCGCCCCCCTTCTTCCTCCCCGTATGGAGGCCAGCCCGCGCCCCCGTACTGGCCGCCTCTGCTGGGTGGGATTTCCACGGGCTGAGCTGCGATTCTGCTAGCAATTCCCACCTGCGTCAGGTGCTGGATCTGGGAGCCTGGAGGGAACACGGTGGAGAGGCCCGGTCAGCATTTGCAGGAGGGCGAGGCTGCCGAGGAAGACTCCCTCAGCTCTGGCCGCCGCACTCCGGTTAGGGCGAGGGGTGGCAGACACTGCTCAAGCAGGGCACCAATTCTGTGTCCAGAAATGACACTCACCAAAAACAGATGGTTGAGATCTTGGTTCCTGGGCTTTTATTTCCTTTTAATACAGAAGCTAATAGTCATGCTTCTGTTTTCCTGACTAGCCATCAGGACTGGGGAGAAAAAGTACAACGGAGGGCGCTTCCCTTCACTTCTGTAAAGGTTGCGAAAAAGGATGAGCTCATTTATTCAGGTTCTCCTGGAAGGTTTTAGAGCCTGAAGCCCAGCTCCTTCCTGCTTGTGGCTTTGAGATTCACAAGGAGCTGGATATATGATATGCTTTTTTTCTTAAAAGGCAGGGTATATATTCATTTGAATTCAGAATATTAAAGTACTTTTCATGATACTCATATTATTTCCGTAACTTAGCTACAGTACGATTAAAATCACCAGCCCCGCCTCATCGGTGAGGTATCCTCATGGCAAAGCCAGAGAACTCTCCGAAGCTGATTCTCCTACACTTAGACATCTGCAGCCCCGTGTCCCTACAAAAGCCAGGCATTAAACAATATTTTTCTCCCTCATCAACTTGTGGCATATGGAAAATATCCCTATACTGCAAATTAAGGGATCTTTAAGCACTGTGAAATAGAATACTTATTTCCAAACGTTCCTAAGGTCAAGTTCACCCATGATGCTGAGATTGGTACTGCAAAGGCACAGAAGGCGGCCTCTTCCACCCTTAAGTGTACTCCTACTCCAGTTGTCTAATTAACAACCTAATTAATCAACTACATTAAAAAAAAAAAAAGAACTCTTCAACAATTTTATTTGGACATATAACGATAACTAAAGGTCAGGAGAACTATCCAGGCTCCGGCCAGAGCAATGTAATCTACTGAAGCACTTGTCAGTTACTGCAAACCGGTGGTAGAATTAAAATCATCAGGGCTCTCAGTACTGCTTGCCACAGACACCTTTTGAGCAAATCTGCAAAGAGCTACAAATGCTACACAATGTTCCCCATCATTTCCAAAGCTTCAAACAACCACACAGGGAGAAAAGCATACCTTTTGTGTTAAACCACAAGAGTAGTTGGAATCATAATTCGGACTGATTTTGCACCCTGCTTTGTTCACTTAACGATAAAGCACAGGCTTCTCCCATGATTCAACGTGGAGCCCAGCAAGCTGCATTCCAGCTCAGCTGCCCAAGCCATGTGACCCTGAGCCACTGGCTACTGATCCCACTGAGCCCCGATAGACCCTGCACTTTTCCAGTGGGGATACAAATCCATCGCAAAGGGTTATTTCAAGAATTAAAACAGATAAAACAGATCAGTGTTAAACACATAGGAAGCAAACGGTAAATCTTAAATTCTCCCTTTCTGTTTTTTATGACTTTCATTCATTCATTCATTCATTCATTCATTCATTCATTTTGAGAGACAGGGTCTACATGTCCAGGCTGGAGTCCTGGGCTCGAGTGATCCTCCTGCCTCAGCCTCCCAAGTAGCTAAGACTACAGACATGCACCATCACCCCCAGCTAATTGAAAAAATTTTTTTGGAGAAATGGGGTCTTGCTGTGTTGCCCAGGCTGGTCTTAAACTCCTAGCCTCAGTTGATCATCCCAGTGCTGGGATGAGCTTCTGCACCTGGCTCTCTCCATTTTAAATAGCTGCACAATTTACTCATGGATACACTTATCACTGGGTATTTTCGGGAGCTAACAATTTTTTGTGATCACAAATAATGCTGTGAGAAACATCTTGGCATATGTAGTTTTCCCCATTATTTTGGATTTTAGGGAGAACGTGAGCCTGGGTTCCCAGAAGTGAAATGACCAAATCAAAGGCTCCATGAGTCCTACCGCCAAACGGCTTTCCAAAGTTTAATGATTTACACCACCATTGGGAATAATATAATAGTGATAATAATAATGGCAGCTAATATGTATTGAAAGTTTATGACATGCCAGGCACTATTTTGAGCACTTTATACCTGTCATCTTCTTTAATCAGCCAAACCACCTCAGGAGGTAAGTAGTAATACATCACCATTGTACAGATGAAGAATATACTAATTTTACCATACCACATCATCATACAAATAATGTCATGATTGAAACGGTACCTCACTGTGGTTTTAATCTGCATTTTTAAATCGTTTTCAAAATCGGGTCTTTTCCCTATGTTTACTTTTATATGCTACACACACACATATATTTCTCTTGTTGAATTCTTTCTTCCCATCCTTTGCCCACTGATCTTTTCAGGTTTGTCCCTTTATGGATTTATATGAGCTACCCTCCATAATACAAATATCTCCTGGTCATAATCTATGGTAAATTTTCCCTAGGTACTATTTTGTTTTTGGTCATTTTTAGACACACATGTTTGATAATTTTCTATAGTCAAAATGGTAACTCTTCTAATAGATCTTAGCATTTTCCATTACAAATGTTTACATAATTTCATCTATTATTAGAAATTATTAAAAAATAACTTCTAAATATTTGATACATACAACTTCTGTGTTCTTCTAGATTTTTTAATTAAAAATTAGTACATGTGAATTTTGTTTAGGATACATGCTATGCAGCAAGGTTCAAACACGCAACAATTAACAGGAGAAACAAGACTCACTGCAAAGCAACGCACCTGTAAAGCATGGGAAATCCTGCAGGATATCAGGGTACGTTATTTATTTTGTTAGCTAACAGGCAATGCAAAATGCAAGAACCTCCTAGAACACCATAATGGAAAAATATACACCAATCATTGCAAATTTGGAATTAGCCTAAACTACTTTTTTCCCTCTTAGGCTCTCATCTAATATGGACTAAACTACTTTCTTGATGATATTATGAAGGTATATATTCTCTAGAAAGTTAGAAAATAGCAAAATCAGTTATTTAACATATAATGGTTCCCTTCATTAAAGTTTCAGTTTACAAAAAGGAGAGTGAAGAAATGAATGCGGAAAATAAACGAGTGACTTTGAGCTTTTGTAATAAAATACAGTAAGATGATAACAAACTATGAATTTTTCAATGTATGCAGAGCTTTACAAGAAAGAGAAAGAGCTCTGGATCTTAAACTATGTAGATATTTTAGGAACAATGAACAGCATTCACAAATTACTAGCTCTTATAGTATCAACTATTTGTGAGTTTAAGTTTTATGAAATAAAGGAGTAATTTGTAATTTGGAGGTACAAGTTTGAATCGCAGACATCTGCTACATAAGAATCTCTGCTAAGCCATGCCAGGCACTGCTTGTCAATCTACAAGTAAGCAGTGCCCCTTACTATGTGTCTGGAAGGGGTCTCTTCGCTGCTCCACTTACACTTCCGTTGGACTGATTAGGGAAATCAATTGTAAACTAGAGTTATATTTGAAAATCTGGAGATTTACAAAGACTTCAGGACAAATCGATCATGAACATCAAGCATCCACTGAACTTGAGGAGAATTTGTTCTAGGTTCAACAATTAACACAAGGCCAGGCACGGTGGCTCACACCTGTAATGCTAGCACTCTGGGAGGCCAAGGCAAGAAGATCGCATGAGGTCAGGAGTTCGAGACCAGCCTCAGCAAGAGCGAGACCCTGTCTCCAGAAAAAACTAGAAAAAAATAGAAAAAACTAGCTGGGCGTGGTGGTACATGCCTGTAGCCCCAGTTACTCAAGAGGCTGAGGAGGGAGGATTGTTTGAGCCCAGGAGTCTGAGGTTACAGTGAACTATGATGACACCATTACATTCTAGCCCAGGTGACAGAGCTCTCCAAAAAAAATTTATCTGAATTCCAAAGGGTAATGAAAGGAAAACCCTTTAAATACTAAAAGTAAAAAAAAAAAAAAAAAGCTATATGCAAAGACATAAAAATAGAAAAATGATTAGAAGATCACTTCAGAAAACGTGATCTTTCACCGTTGCATTATCAGGTGAAAGCTGCCCTGGTTACCAGGAGTGATGCTAAGACAATTTTTTTAATCGGGGCTTGAATGAGCAGAAAGGAGTTTCCCGCAGGCCCTGCACCGTGGCCTCTGCCCATGCGTGTAGCAGCAGAGGAGACAAGACTCAGGCACGGGGCACGAAAAAATGACAAAGAAGGAAAGGGAAGGAGAAGATACTAACAAAGGTAGAAGGAGGAAACAGTGGTTGTGCCCTCCCAGAAGTGACCAAAGAAAAAAAAAATCTCCCTCCAGTCACTGTCCAGCAACTTTGACAGTTGTTTGTTACAAGCTGGAAAAGCACCTTCTTTAAAACAAACGTGTTTTAAAGCCACACCAGGTGCTCAGAGAGATCTTCCAGTTCACTGTAAAGATTTAGAAATGTTTCTTCTGGAGGAAGCGTGCTGTGAATTCCTGGTGAAGGGGCTGGTTCAGGGAGGGATCGGCAGATGCCAGCCTTGGGATCTCAGCCACTCTCGCTTCCCACCGTCCCTGCCTACACCTCTGCCAGGATCCGAGGGACGACAGCCCTGACCAGGGGAAGAGGCCGCTGCATGCTGGACACGGATGCTCCGGAAAGTCTAACATGCAGCCTTTCCCAATTTAGCCAAAAAGCAAATGTCCTACGGCTCAGAAATGCAAGCTCAAAGGCCACGTGTACCTGTGGTGCCCCCGACAGGCCGAGGCCGGGCCACTGACGGCATCTCCTCAGCGTAGATCCCGCGGGCAGCAAACGGAGCTTCGGCCGCTGCCTGCGGCTGCTGGGACTCGGACGGTGCCAGCTCCGAAGATTGCAGTAAACCGGGGCCAAGACTCGGCCTGCGGGCAAAGCACACGTGAGCATCAGGATATTGTGCCGGGCTCCGAGATTTTATTAGGCCCTCAACACGACAGCAGGATGAGACTCTTTTTTCTACCTGCTCAACCATCTCCTCTCCTGGAAGGCCAGGAGACGTTTCTCCTGCTCCCTGAGGGCGGGGACTTCTATTTGCTTCTGTGTGCTCACCGCTCGCTCTCCAGCGCCTGGAGTACGGCTGATGCTGACCATTCTCTGTCCGACAACTGGATACATTTTTTCCATTAAAAAAAAAAAATGGAAGAAATGCTGTACCTTCCAGACCAAACAGAGGCACAGCTAAGGTTCCAGGGCCTGTTCGTCTCTAGCCTCTAGCTAGCGCTGTGGCCGTCACCCTGCTGCACGTCAGCCCCACCCAGGGAACACGTAGGCAGGGGACGCCCACGCTGCACCCAAACTCACACAGAATCTCCAGAGTGGGACCCAGACGCTGGCAGTTCTTAAAACTCCACAATATCCTGCTGCCCAGTGAACTACCGCTCTAGAGCGCTTCTCAAACTTTTTGGTTTCCAGACCCTGTTCTACTCATAAAATTACGGAGGACTCCCATGAGCGTTTATTTATGTGGATTATATTAATAGCTACCAATACTGACCACATTAGGAACTAAAACTGAGAAATTTTTAAATGCTTATTTTAAAAATTCATTTAAAAATAGCAATATAAACCTATTACACATTAACGTAACATTTTTCATGAAATTAACTAAATTCTCCAATTCCCCCCACCGAAAATCAGTGAGAAGAGTGGCATCCTTTTATATTTTGTTCAAATTTCCTTAATAGAAGGTACCTGGATTCTCATATATTTTGCATTCAGTCAGCTGCCATATGTTATCTTAAGAAGAAAATCTGCCCTCACAGAACATGTATCGTTGGAGAAGGAAGGAGTACTTAATAGCCTTTTCGGATAATATTCAAAGAATATTTCAGATATTCTTCTTGATACCACAGCTGAACTGGACTAGTGGTAGCTCTTTAGGGGTTAGTTGCAAAGTGAAATCCAAGACAATATCGAAGAACTTTTCATACTCTGTCACGTTAAAACCCACAGCTCTATCTTGCACTTTGAACGGATCTTTAACCCAGGCATGATTTTATGACATCTGTCATCTGGAAAATACTAGTTCACTGAGTTATGCAGACTTCGATATTGTTGTATCTCATTCTGCAGTATCAAAAACTCCCATTCATTACTCTCATCGTTGAGTTCATCTATTAATAGAAAAGTCTTTAGGTACTGGGAAGCTGTTAAGTTCACTACAGCAGACAAAAGTTTCCAAAGTGCAAATTTTCACTCGAAAGCTCAATTTTATCATTAGCACCAAATACTGTCAGTTGTTTTTCTTGAAGTGACAGGCTCGCTTTGTTCGTTTCCGAGACACTGTCTGCCAAACACTCGAGTCTGAATACGATGTCTGTCAGTTGTTTGTTCAAGTCAAAAGCACAATAGCAGTTAGTGCAGTTTAGTCTCAAACAACGGAGCCTTTTCCTTCAAAATCCTACATTCAGCAGAAATGCGTTATATGTAGTTTCTCTTTTGTCACACGGACTATTCGAGGCTCAAGAGTCCAGGTTTAATAAAATTAATAATTTTTACTGCTGCATCAAGGACATGCTAACATAAAACTGGCATTGTTTTTTTTTTTTTTTTTGAGACAGAGTCTCGCTCTGTTGCCCTGGCTAGAGTGAGTGCCGTGGGGTTAGCCTAGCTCACGGCAACCTCAAATTCCTGGGCTCAAGCGATCCTCCTGCCTCAGCCTCCCGAGTAGCTGGGACTATAGGCATGTGCCACCATGCCCGGCTAATTTTTTCTATATATTTTTAGTTGTCCAGATAATTTCTTTCTATTTTTTTAGTAGAGACGGGGTCTCGCTCTTGCTCAGGCTGGTCTTGAACTCCTGAGCTCCAACAATCCACCCGCCTCAGCTTCCCAGAGTGCTAGGATTACAGGCGTGAGCCACCGCACCCGGCCAAAACTGGCAGTGTTTTTAAACTGCGCCGACACAGCGGTGAAGAATACAATCGCTACTCACAACCTGGAGCTGCCTTGATGCACACCAAGGCCGGCAGTCTCACCCACCGCTGCTTTTGCACCTCAGTGCAAGTGTCAACATAATGAAAAAAGGCAAATAATGTCTCAATTATATTACAAAAATAGTTTTGACTTCACAGACCTCTGCAGAAAGGGTCTCAAAGACTCTGCCCTGGGAACCATTCTCAAGAAATTCAAGAATAAAAAAAGTCACAGTCTACTACAGTGCTATGCAAATGACAGTGAAACGGTAACTAAGAGATTGAGCCAGTGTAGTGAGGATGGAGACTGGCACTTGTTCTGTGGTGTTGTTTCTGAAGCATAGCTCACAAATTGAAGCCCATGCTATCTATATTACACTCTTTAAATAACTGCTGTTGTTTTAGATTGGCGTCAGAAGGGAGGCGTCTCTCATCTCTGACTTTACAGATCTAAGAGCTTAACGGGAGGCTCGCTTCTCCTTCCAGATCTGGCAACGGGATCTCGCCTGGCCACATCCCTGGACCTTCCACTCACCAACTAACTCTGGCCCTTCACTTAATTCCTCCTCCTCCCCACACGCACTACATTTGCACCACCTTTATCCTACACTGCGCGCTCGAACACACTAGACTCCTTTAACTTGGGTGATCACAAGATTTATTGTCCATAGCAAAACACTTTTTTTTTTTTTTTTGGAGACAGAGTCTCACTCTGTAGCCCCAAGTAGAGTGCAGTGGCATCATCATAGCTCACCGCAACCTCAAACTCCTGGGCTCAAGCATCCTCCTGCCTCAGTCTCCTGAATAGCTGGGACTAAAGGTGCATGCCACAACACCCAGCTAATTTTTCTATTTTTAATAGAGACAGGGTCTTGCTCTTGCTCGGACTGGTCTTGAACTCCTGAGCTCAAGCAATCCTCCTACCTTGGCCTCCCAGAGTGCTAGGATTACAGGCATGAGCCACCGTGCCCGGCCTCAGAACACTTTGAGAGTGAAAGCTACTAACGACCGGGACTAACCTGAGCACACCAGAGCACAGGGCCCCCACACCACTAACTTCTGCACCGCATCACCTAAGCTCCCCTCGCCACTTTTACCTTTTTTACTTTGGACCACACAGCAGTGCCTGGGTAGGAGAGGAAGGCTAGGAAAAAACAAAGAAATCGCTCTGAAAATGAGGAAGTATAAAGAAAATAACAGTGAAAGTAAGTAGGAAACTGATAATATTCCTACTTCTGTGTGTCCTCTGGTCATCGAAGGGATAGTGGGTTTGATTTCTGTGATTCACTGCTTTACCACAATGCTGGTTTTGTAATAAACTAATGTCCACACACGTGAGGTGTACTGGTCTACTTGTCTAGCCTCACAGAAATACCAAACCATCTTAATTACTCAACAGTAACATACAGCATTCAGAATAGCCCTAACATCTTATTCTTCTTTCTCAAAGCATCTTGGCTATTCTTGACCCTCTGCATGTCCATGTAAATTTTAGAATAAGCTTGTCAGTTTACATATATTGAAAGACACTATTGGGATTATAAATGGGATTGCATTAAATTTACAGATCACTTGGGGAGAATTGACATTTTAAAAATTGAGTTGTCCAATCCATGAACATCTTTCTTTAGAGGGCTTAAACACCTTTGGTTAGGTTTATTTTGACGTGTTTTGTATTATGCTACTTTAGGCGGTACTTTTGAAAATTTCTTTTTTGTTTGCTGCATATATACAGAAATAAAACATATTTTTGTACATTGATCTTATATCCAGTTACCTTGCAGTTTAGGTGTCCTGTTATTTAGTGATTTTGTTAAGTTCCCTTAATTCTAACAACTAATGTGTTGACACTTTAGGATTTGCTAATACAAAATTATAACCATCTGTGAATAATAACAGTATTACTTCTTTCTTTGAATTCCTTACTTTTTTTTGTTTGTTTCTTTTCCTTGCCTTGTTACACTGCTTAGAACCACCAGGGTAGTCTTAAATAGAAGTAACGTGAGCAGGCACCTCTGTCTCACTCCTGCTCTCAGAGGGAAAGCTTTTAACCTTTCACCATTAAGTAATATTTGCCAAGATGCCTTTTATCAGAATAGAGAAGTTCACTCCTATTCTTTGTTTACTAAGATTTTTACCATGAATAGATGTTGAATTTTATCACATGCTATATCTATTGAAAGGAGAAGATTTTCCTCCTTTATTCTCCTTGAAGTGGTAAATTACACAGCTTGATTTTTTAAATGCTAAATCACCCTTGCATTGCTGGAATAAATCCAACTTGGTTATAATGTGATATCCTTTTGTACATATTGCCAGAGATGTTCACTGATGTTTACTTTCTAATTTTTCAAATCTAGGTTCATGAGAAACTGGCCCTTAATGTTTTCTTCCTTGTACTCTTGTCTTTGTCCTTGGCATCATGGTGAACCTGGCCTCTCACAGAGAGTTAGGGAGCATTCTCCCTTTTTTCTATTTCTTGGGAGAGTTTGTATAACACTGGCACCTCTTCCTCCTTCAGTGTTTGGCATTCAGTGTTTAAGCCAGCTGGGCCTGGAGTTTTCCTTGCGGGTAGAATTTTAATAGTGATTTCCATTTTTAAAATAGTTATATGACTATTCAAGTTTTCTCTTTCTAGGAATTTTTCCATTTCAAATCTATGAATGAAAATGTATTCATAAAATCCTTTTTATTTTTTTTATTTTCTTTTTTTTAGACCCAGAATCTTGCTCTGGAACCCGGGCTAACGTGCAATGGAGTGATCACAGCTCACTGCAGCCTCAAATTCCTGGGCTCAAGCTATCCTCCTGCCTCAGCCTCCTGAGTAGCTGGGACTACAGGTGCTTGCCACCACGCTCAGCTAATGTTTACTTTAAGAAAGAGGTCTCACTATGTTGCCAAAGCTAGTCTCAAACTCCAGACCTCAAAGCAATCCTCCCTGCTCAGCCTCCTGAGTGGCTGGGATTGCAGGCATGAGACACCACACCCAGCTAAATCTTTTTAATGTCTTTGAAATCTGGATTAACGTGTCCTTTCCATTCTTCTTATTGATAATTTGTTATACATACTATTTGGTCAAACTTGCCAGAAGTTTATATTAGTTTTCAAAGAACTAATTTTTGGCTTTATTAATCCTCTCTAATGTGGTATTTATTTTCTATTTCATTAATTTATATATCATTATTTTTATTATTTTCTTCCTTCTACTTCAAGTTTAATCGGATCTTCTTTTTTCACATCTTGAGTAGGGTTCTTAGATCACTGATTTTCTGCCATTTTTCTTTCCAAATATATTCATTTAAGGTAATAAATTCCCCCCTAAACACTGCTATAGCTGTAACCCACAACTTTTGATATGCTGCATTTTTCCCTGTTATTCACTCGGTTATGTTTTAATTTCCACTGTGATTTCTTCAATGTATCATGGGTTATTTTAGAAGGGTACTGAGTAATTTGCAAACATGTAGGGATTTTCTAGTTATCTTTTGTTACTGGTTTCTAACTTAAGTTTACTAGGACTAACAAGTATACTCTGAGTGACTTCACGTCCTTGAAATTTGTTAAGATTTGTTATGGCTCAGCATGTGGTAAATTTTTTAAATGTATTTTAAAAGAAGATGTATTCCACAGTTACTGAGTCTAGTGTTCTACATAAGTCAATTAGGTCAAGATGATCATGTTATTCAAATCTTCTATATCCTTTCTATATCTTTATATTTTTGATGTGTCTCATAAGCCAAATATACTTTTTAAAATCCACTCTAACCTTTGTCTTTTAATTGGAATATTTAGTTATTAACATTTAATGTAATTACGTCTAGATTTGAATTTAGATTTCTACCATTTTATAGCTGCTTTCTGTATGTCCTGTCAATACTATATTCTTTTTTCTCCCATTTTCTACCTTCTTTTGGATTATTTTAAAATTATTTTATTCCTCCTTATAATATTCTGTTTAGGTATTCTTTTAGCACTCTTTCAGTGTGTTACACTAAAAACTACACCACGATCCTTAACATACTACAGTCTAAGATCAATTAGTGCTTTTACACTTTCCTGGACAATGGGACCTAACCTTATATTAACCGTATAAAGTATCATTATTTTAAAATCTGTGTTTGATAACTCCAATAACTGGATCCCCTATGGTTCCATTTCTATTGTCTGTCTGTTTTTTTAAAAATTATATTTTCCTTTCCTCTCATATGCCTGTGTGTGTGTGTGTGTGTGTGTGTGTGTGTGTGTGAGAGAGAGAGAGAGAGAGAGAGAGAGAAAGAGAGAGAAAGAGAGAGAGAGAGAGAGAGATGTACCATGGCAACAATGTAAGGTCCAGAGTGACATTATCTTCCTCTAAAAGGCATTTACATTTGTTTCTGCCGGGTACCAATGCCTGAGCACCTTTCTAAGCTGAGCTTTAGTTCCTGCAGGACTGATCTACACACGATTCACCCTTATTCCTAGAGTGTAACACCTAAGGGTCCAAACTCAAAACCTCTGGGTGTTTACCAGCGCCTGTCCTCCTTGCACCCCAGCTCTGAGTCTTCTCAGTGGCCTCTCATGAAATCCACAGATGTCTCTGGGAGAACAGCGGCCCTCAAACAGGGCTCATCTCTCTGGGTTTCCTGGATCTTGGCCCCAGACTGCTTCGCTGCCCTGTTACCTACCTCTAAGGGTCTTTTAAAAAAAATTTTAATATCTTGTCCAGCTTTTCCAGTTGTCCTCAGCAAGAGGGCTGGTCTAAATTATCTAGTCTGTCGTTACTGGAAGCAGAACTTAAATTCCAACTTTTTTCCTTCCTCTTCTGATTAGATCAAGAGAATATACAACACTCGAGAGTTTCGCATCTGCTCATACTAGCTAAAATAAATGAGTTTACAAAATTTAAAAAACAGCCTACGTGAGAAAGCGATAATACATTTCGTTCCGAAAACCTTACCTTGGCAATGGGCCTGATGGGGGAGTCATTCCATAGTCTTCATATCTCTGGAAGAGATTCAAGAGAACATGAAGATTAATATCCAATACTTATTATAAAGTGACAACAGCAAACTTATAAATTTAGGTTGGCAGGATTGACTTTCAAGGGAATTATTTTCTCATTAAAACTCAGCATGCTACCAGGGCACTCTGCCATCGAGTAATGCTACACGTTTCAATTTGGGGAACTGGGCTACCAGACTTTAGAAAACACAACTAATTTCTCGATCTTTCCTTTTCTTGCATGATATAACTAAAAACAGAAGAAACTGACAGGCTTCCTGTGCCTGCTCTTCCCTACGGGCTCATTCTCTGCAAAGCTGGGTCTTCTGTTAAAAAGGCAGGCCAAGGTGGCCACATTCGGTGCAGATGACTCTACCAGCACGAGCCATAATGTCACCAGATCCGGTGGGTGCCCAGCAGCAATTCAAATACCTGAAGTGACAAACTGTCAAATGCTGTACCATGTTGTAGAATGCCGTAAAAAGAGAAAGAACAAAAAGAAAACTAGAAAGGCCCTAAAAGCTGAGGGCAGCGACCTCAGTTTCAGACGGTTTTCTGGCTTCAAGGAGACCCAGCTATCCTTTCCCGCCCTTACATTCCATAAGGTGCCCCCACATCCTTCAACCAACTCCTTGCAAACTAGCCAAGTGTTCTTTGACTAAAACAATATGCCATGTGCTTTAAAGAAACATCCATCTAAGAAATCAGCTGCATTCCTCAGGAAGTCAACAAATCCTGTCCCTAATATACAGGGGACTCTGATTCCAACATCTCTTTTCAAAAACAGGGAATCATTATCTTGGAACCAGATATTTCAGCAGAACAATAACTGTGCATAGAGTCCCACCCTGCTACCGTCAGCCTGGGGCTCAATGGTCTGCCCACATCAGGGGCTCCAAGGTAGGGACGAAGTCAGCCTTGCCCCTGGAGTGGCTCTACCGTGCCATCCTCCTCTTTGTAAGCTTTCATCTACTGAATGCGGATTTTGTATTAAGCACCGTGTAAGCATTAACTCAGGCCCACAACAACACTAAAGAAGTGCTCACTACCTCTGTTTTAGAGAGGGAAACCAACTCACAAAGAAGTTAGGTAATTTCTTCCAAAATAGTCTTTCGGACGCCATAGGCCACACTCTTCACCAATGCTCTGCACTGCTTGTGGCTCCCAAACCAGGCTTTCCCTTGTGAATCAATCTCTACTTTGTGGGGAAAAAAGAGGCTCTGCAGTGACAGACCGGCCAAGCTACTCGGCGTCCCTGGGCCTCTTTCTTTGTGCCAAGAGGATATAATGATCTCTAGACGCACAGCGTTCTGAGGGGATTATTAAATATGAAGCTGTGGTCAAATTACTTCACCTTCTGACCCTCTCTGCTCCCATCCTCTTGGCAGAGATGCAGTTCCCCAGCTGAACTAAAACAAGCTAAGGCAGATTACGGAAGAAGGGGGGAAGAAAAGGAAAAGAAGCTTCCACTCTTTTTCCAAATAATTAAAGGGAAACCTGACACTGGATAAAGATTATTTACAGTGGCTTGTGTGCTCTCAGCACAGTGTGGGATTTTAAAACATATTCAGATGCAAAATTATTTTTTAGAAAAATCAAGGCTTACCGGTTTATCTCTCAAGATCTCAGGAGGTCTAAGTGACAAAGTAAATTAAAAACAGTGAAAAACAGCTGTCTACTTGTTATCTGTTGTATTATCATAGTGTATTTCAATTCTATTGTCATCAAAAAAAAAAGTCATGTTTCTAGAGATTGCATGCCCTCAGGAAAAGTTTTTAAAAAAACATTACAGAATTTCTATGATTCTGTTGGAAGATGGGTCACACACCTATATACAAAATTGGAGGACAAAATTGGATTTGAAGGTTTCAATCAGCTATGTCAATAAAAATCCCATTTTAATGTATCTCTTCCTTCAATTCAGTATAAAACACAGGCCAGCAGAGCGGGAAAGGCAAGCCACGTGGTTAGTGGAGTCTGGGATAGGCCTAAGGCACAGCAAACACACAGGTCTCCTTGTAAGGGTCTTAGCTCAGGTATCAACACTCACTACAGAGAGGACTACTCCAGAGACAGCTTAACTTTCACCAGGGAAGCAGAAACACCACTTATCACATGGCCTAACTCACTGATGCGTAACGAACACCCTCACGCTGGCAGAAGAGAGCAAGAATGTCATCAGGTGGTAAATAAAGGCTCGGGTGGGAACTGGAGGCACCTTGAAATCCACATTCCTGTGGTTTTTACTACAGTCAAAAGCGGCAAATACAGGATGATCAGATTCGTCCTGGCAACAGTAACTTTACAACCGATTTATAAATATGTCGAAATTATATTAGATATCCACAGATACAGATGATGATTCTGCCTTTCCACTAGATCAAAACTGCTATCATTCTCATCAAAATACATCAGGATAGCATCAAAAGTCCACGCTGAGAAAACCACTGAATAGCAGTGCTTATAAAAATCTTACTATGGATTTGAATTCACAGTTAAGAGGGCAGATTAAAGCATTATCTCGAATCTTTAATCCCCAACACTTATGAACAATGAATAAGAAAGAAATTTATTTCGATGCATATTTATTTTGATGCAAATCTGTCAAAAATTACTGCTAAAAATTCTCCAGCAGGAACCAAACAAGTAAAAGAGTAGAATCATGCCATAAACTGAGAAAAGTGGTGGCCGAGGGAAAAAACAAAAGATTCTGGCAGCACGACATGGCCCCCAACCGCAGCCCCAGAACACACGGGATCGTGCTGCATTTGGAGAGAGTTGGCTGCGGGGTTCACCCGCAGTCGGGGGTACCAAGGAAAAGCCTGGGTGCAGAGAGGAGCAACGAGGAGGCGCCAGCAGAGAACAGGGTCAGGTCAGAAACTGAGCTGAGACTTTCCCTTCGGAAAACTCGAGGGGAAATTAAGTGGCTCCTGGTGGGTCTTCCTCTTCATTCCAAGTCCTCTTGTCGTCCTGAGGATGCACCTGGACAACTTGGCCTGCTCAGCACCGACACCCCGCACTTCACCTGTCAGCCACCTGCTGTCCTCAGCACCAGAGCTGCTCCCCCTGACATCCAAGTCCAGAGGCAGGACACCATCAGGAAGCTGTCGCAATAGCCCTGGGAGAGAGGGCGGTGGCTCCAACTAGTACAGTGCAGTGGAGGGGCTCGAGAGGAAAAATCGAGCAAGCCCTAGCGTGTTTAAATGACCCCAACTTCCCACGCCTCTCCTCTCAGTGCACAGTTTCCTCTCTCCGCTTCGACCGCACCTCCCACCTGCACCTCTCTTGCCTTCTGACCTTTCATCACATTCACCTAACGAAGCCCTAGTTCCCATCAATCCACTGCCTGCGCCGGGGTATCCGCATGCTGACCAACAAAACTAGAGAACTTCAGTTTGCGCCACTGTAATTTTATAACAGGCAATCTGGACAAGGGCCTCAAGGCTAAGAAGCCATTCCTGTGTCCCTAATCTGTTTCCCCTCATTCTCCCCAGTCAGCCCTTCAAATCTCTTCTCTGCCTTCTCGGCTGTGAGGACAGCGCCATGAGACGGCTGGTCCTCAACTTCCTGCCACCCAACTACAACTTGATTTTATCCGTGCTCAACCTTTCCTTCCTCCCTCCCACGAAACTGGATGAAATACATCCCCTCATTTCTAAAGATAATTCCTGCACTGGTGCTCAGGATCTGCAGTGCCCCTCTCCTGCATCATCGAACCCTGCTTCCACACTGGCTCTGTGCCATCATCAACTAAGCACGCAGGGGCCTGGCTGGTCCCTCCTCTCGAGTCCACGCACTGTGTTACAGCAAGTGGAGCAGCCCCTCTCTCACCGAGAGTACTATAGCCGTTCCTCCTCCATTCTTCAACAAACCAAGTATCAGAGTGGCATAAAAGGATGATTCCAACATTAAGAATTAATTTAGCAGAAGATAACAAAAACTAAGACCCCTCATCCAAGATTTAGTTCTTACCAAACACAATCAGTGTTTTGCGGGAAGCCTGAAAGAGAGACAGGCAGGCAACGAAACTCCAACACCTTGCCATTGGAGAATTCTAGAAAGCCAG
Source organism: Avahi laniger (assembly GCA_963575035.1). Classification (NCBI taxonomy): domain Eukaryota; kingdom Metazoa; phylum Chordata; class Mammalia; order Primates; family Indriidae; genus Avahi; species Avahi laniger. The sequence goes on from CAUYSK010010512.1 coordinate 28,787, forward strand.
TACTTACACTGCACGGGTTGTTGGCTGTCTGGGCTGGGCTGTAGAAGGACCCCCACTGGGTGGCTCGCCTCTCTTCCCGGGAAGGGGTGCTGTTCATGGGCAGGCCAGGTGGGACCCCAGGGCCTGCACCTGCAGCGCTGGCGGGCTGGCTGCTTGGGGCCACGAGGGCAAAGGCGTCGTCCAGGAGGGAGTGCATGGTCTGGCGCGCCTCCTCGATGGATGGCTGGGGAGGGATGTACTGGGAGGTGGAGAAGGGCAGGCCTGGATACCTCCCTAGCTCCACCGAGGACGGCGTCTGCACGTCGGCTGGGAGGTCAGGATCCGACTACAGTTGAGGAGATAAAGGAGAGAAGAATCACACACAGGCTTTCATGGTGACCCTAAAACAAAACCCTGGGGCCAAAATGGAATTTAACCATTTTCCTGACACTGAGGAAAAGGTTTATCCTAAGCATTAAAGAGTGACAGCTGAAGAATGTGCATTACATTTCATGGAGGAAAAACGCTTGAATTAGAAAGAAAACAAAGTGGAAACATTTGAAGATCATTGTTTTCAGGAAAACTCAACTATTAGAAATGTACTTCAGTACCTGGAGGTAGACATTTTTACTAAAAGCCCCTTAGCAGCCAAAAAACATATTTCAAAATATATCTACTGGAAAAATCTATTCAACTTTCCATAGAGAACCAAAAAGCAAAGCAGTCTATTAACTATTAACAGTAGAAGAAATAGCCCTGCATACCACTAAAAGAGGTCAAAGTAACCACCATATTAGGACTGTGTTGTATGTACAAACAATTATACTGTTATACCTAATTCTAATATTAATAGCTATCATAACAGCTATTTACAATAGTAAATAGTGATGACTATTTGTCCAAAAAACACTTGTCTTTAAAATGTAGGTCTCTCTGGGTAACATGAGTCATTAAGAAAGGTTGAACCGGCCGGGCGTGGTGGCTCACACCTGTAATCCTAGCTCTCTGGGAGGCCGAGGCAGGCGGATTGTTTGAGCTCAGGAGTTCGAAACCCGCCTGAGCAAGAGCGAGACCCCGTCTCTACTAAAATTAGAAAGAAATTAATTGGACAGCTAAAAATATATAGAAAAAATTAGCCGGGCATGGTGGTGCATGCCTGTAGTCCCAGCTACTCGGGAGGCTGAGGCAGTAGGAT
>CAUYSK010010515.1:0-27607 GCA_963575035.1 Avahi laniger
CATGTTGCAACTGGATATTAAGAGTGTTAAGTGGTGCCTTACAAAATATCTACATACATCTTCCAGAGTGAATTGAGTGTTTAATACACACTGCAATTTAATCCATTGAGACTATTATTATATTGTGACATGTACACTGAACATCTTTGTTGCATGAATGGAATTGTTAAACAGAAAAAGGAGACCACATTGTTTTCTGTTGTAAAGTCATAAGAAAATAGGGTCAGAAAGCTCTTAATTACCATATTTCCATGTGGCAAAAATAGGGCCCCCACAGAGATCGCTTTGTAATGCAAAGGACAGTGGAATTATGAAAGACAAGTTTGAAAGGATATTTTGAAGGAATTAGAGAATTAAGGTTATAACCCAAGGATTAGTTAAATGAAACGTCACGGCATTTCTAACATACCAAATTTGAAGTAAAGATCATCAGGGAGAAAAAAATGAGTTGGAAATAATATCCTAGTTTTAGATCTCCAAAGTAGAATAAGAAATAAAAATAGTTTATTTGAAATTATAAACTTAAAGAAGAAATTTTAATTTAAATAAATATTTTACTTATATTCTGTGAAATTTTTATTTCTAAATTAAATCAGCCTTTTAAGAATATTTTGGTTGGATTTTCAGTGTCAAATATATATTTAACTATGTAAGTGTATTAGCCAGAGTTTAGGATTCTCCTAACTTTATGGATTATCTTGTTCTTTTAAAAGTTATTGCTATCTGCTATTCTATTTCTTTTGCCTTACACACATGCAAGTTTTCTAAATTTGCTGAAAGCAGGATATTATTTGAAATATTGGCTATAAAAATAAGATAATAAACAGAATCCTACATTTTTAGAAATAGAGATTGCCCCCAATATATTGAGGTATATTAAAGTAAATTGGAATATAAGCAAAGTGAAAATTACTTAAAGCCTTATTTGAAATGTATTAATTTTTCTGAAATATATTGATATGTCTTTCCTAATTATCTGTTTATAAGTCTCTTTCTTACACAAGAATAGAAGTTTCAAAATTAAATACTTTGTGAAGGCTTAAAAACAGAGTTATTGAAGTGAAATTGGATTGAATATATTAGGCACTGAAGTTAAAGTGCTCTTTTCACGAGATTGCATAATGATGTAAAATTTAGCCTGCTAAAGTTCTATTAACGGTGATCCATTTAGCAAATGGGTCACCATTGATATTGAAGCTTATTTCCTGAAACAAGTTGGTTTTGGAAAGGTGATTTGGGAAGCGTCTTAATTTCTTGGAGTGAATTTTTAAGAAACCCTATGAGGTGTCATTACATTGTAGTTGGATATGAAGATTGTTAAGTGGCTCTGTAAAATATCTCTATGCTTCTGCCAGGCCGCCGCCTAATATTTTTAATTAGCTGTGTAACATTTAATGATAGATTCTGTGTAATCAATGAATAAGGGAAGATTATAGACTACTATAAGATTTGTTTCTGGATGCAACTGTGCAAAATTATGTCATAAATTAACAGTAAATGTATTTTGAAATTAGTTTCGATAGAAAATACTGCGTATTAGAAATACTGATAGTGAGAAATAGAAACCTCTGATAAGTAATGCTATGTCTTTGCATGGTTAATTGTTTCTGTTAATGTATATGTATATCAATCTAAATATAAATATATTGCTTAATCCTGGTAATACTTCATTTTTTGCCATTAGATATTTATCCTTGTAAGGTAGGCAACTTTGCAAAATGTATAAAACATTTCAGAAGAACACCAGCTACTCTATTGAGTGATTTTTGAATAACTTGGTACATCTAGCTACAAAGAGCTTAAAGTTGATAGTAATAGGAATGCTATAAATAGGGACTGACTCAATTGTTATTTGTACATGCTTATAAAAGGATACAAGAAAAACAAATTCACATATATACATGATCGGGTCACTAGAAAACAAAATGTATGGAAGTTAATTGTGTATTCACAAAGACCAAAAACACATGGAAATAAAGGAACAAAGTAATGAATAATGTCACAATCTCCTGATATATTTAAATTTCTAGCAATTGGAACTCCGCAACTTTTAGTCAAAGATTTTCTGTTGGGTTGGAGAACTTCTTTGTATACTTTATTTGATTTTGGAGCTAAGTTTGGTATCTATGCTATATTTCTAAATGCGTCTTCAATTAATATGTAAGAAAAACAATTCTATTGGCTTATTTGTAATAGTGAAATCATCAAGTGAAATATGTGTGCAGAAGTAAAATCTGAAAGAAATCTTTTTTGTTTGTTTAAAAATTTACGAAGCATTACAAAGAGTAAGTTGGCTGACTAACAGATGATAAATTAGTTTAACACTTAGCACTGGGTCCTTTAACAAGTGATCCAGAACAAAAAAATACTCGGAATTTGAGAGGAAATTTTCTCATAATTGTGGGATACGCTATAGTAATTGTTTTGGTTTATTGGCTTGGGATATTTTTTAAACAGATGGATGAGTTCTGAACACATACTATTGATATCATTTAGTTTCTACAAGTTTACATATAAAAATCTCTCTCATTACTCACATAAGATTTTACAATAGAAAAGAAATGTGGGAAATAGCTCTGTTTTCCTCCAATTAAAAACTAACCACGTTTTTATGTGCTAATTTCTAAATAGTTTCATCAAAAACAAGCTTGCCTCTAGTCTTTAGTTTCCATACTGATTAAGAACAGAATGTGGTTTTGGTATTTTTTTTGCTACTCATGTCTTATATTGATTCCTTCTTATCTTCCCATAAGAGTGATATCTTGAATTTTGCCAATACATTTTTCACCTTAGTATTATAATAGTTCTTTATAGTTCCTCTCTAGTTCCTAAAACCTAACCATAGTGTAATATCTTCTTACCTGTTCTTTTAGACAATTAATTATATCCCTCCCTATTAGAATAGGAACCTACTTGGGTTCTGTGATTCAGTGATCCTGAAATACTTTTGTGTCTCTAAATAATTCTGAATGCTTTATTTATCACTTTTTTTTGGGTGAAGGAACTGAGGACCACTCTTAAAATGTAAATAATATCTGATAACAGTAATTGATTTTGCTTTCATCAGCCATGAACACATTAGCAGCACCCCAGGAATAAAATTCAGCAAGTTTTGGACAACAGACAGCTCTGCCAAATAGGGCTCTAACTTAAGTATCAGCCGAATGGTTCCTCAGAACCATGTGTCACTAAACCAATGGTGAAACAGGACATCACAGAGTAAAGAAAGTGAATTTAAACTATATCTTCTTGAAAGTATATTTTACCATGATCAGAATGTTAACTAAAGCTATATTTTTTGTGTACAGTAGTATATTTAATGTGTCTTTAGTGTCCTGATAACTTTTGAAATTTTCTTAAACAGTATTTCAAAAAAGTGTGAAAGAACTCTGTAAGATAAGCTTGCCTTTTGAGAATTGTGACACAGTGGGGGAAAAAGTCACTACCTTCAGAATGTCAAAAATGTTTTGATATGCATATTCTGTGACCCCCTTGCATAATGAACCTTATGTCTTTCTCACGCATCAATATACAATTGCAAAATTCTCTTATGAATTTTTTATAGGCACTGCCTCTGAAAACAACACCAAATATCTAAAGGTGTTTTTTTTTTTTTTTACCTAGGTTAATATGAAATTTAGAAAAGCCAAATGCACTTTGTTTCCTTCAAACTGGAGGGAATTGAAGTTTACCCTCGAGGTCTACAAATAATCACACATATTCAAAATTATGTTGCAGAGCCCTAAAGCTCTCCAAAGTGTACAAGAAAAACCATTGAGAAGGACAGCTGTCAAAGTTAAAATCTGAATTCTGATTACTTAATGTCAATAAGATCCTATACACAAATGCAAAACTCCTCAGTGATAGGAGAAAATTTAGAACTGAATTACATTAATTTCCTTAAATATTGTTGAAATAAAACCATAAAATAATCAATTGAAATTATGAATCTCCAAATTTATGTGCATCATAGTTGAGAAATGCCACCTAATTGTGACTATAGAATAAATGCAATGAGAAGCAAATTTAAGTCTCAGGGAATGATAGCCGCTGACCTTCAAACTTGACTCAAAATCCCAAATAATCAGAAGAATCAAGAGCTGTGGTATCAGTTAAAGGTAGCTCACTTTCTGATAATCAGGGTTAACTAGATTGTATATGTCGATCAGGCTAATTCTGAATATCATCATACTGAAATGTCTCATGATGTTACACCCCAGTGGGACTCTAGAGTAATTCTTCTGTATCGAGAGCAGCAAAGCAATTCTTTCTAGGCACTTAGGCTTACCTTCAATTTTCTGGTATATCAATCGTCCTTAAAAATTATTTCCTAGAATGGTTTCCCCCCAACCCTTTGTGGTTCAGTTCATCTTATGGTTTCCAAGAAATATACCACAGATCAATACATATATTTGGCTTTTAGCATAATGGAGATGCATAGACTTGGTGATGGGTTGAGGCATTGAAAGAGTTTACATCAATACCCTGTGTCTTGATTTCAGTGGCTTAATGCTCCTGTTGTTCTCACTTTCTGCCTTTACTCAATCTGTGCATTTATGTACTTGTGAGGAATTAGGAAGTGACTGTATGATCCACGGACTACTGTGAACAGCCTAAATTTGGAAACACACCTGGTCAGCTAAGTCACGCCATGCATCAGCACACTGCACTCAATCTGCCCCCTGCCTATGAAGGATGCCTCTGCTTGTGAATGATGGATCTGAACAGAGGGATGGCACACCACCCAGGATACCCCATATGCCTATGACTGTGAATAGCGTTGGTATTTTGTACTTGCTGCTGGCAGATTGCCTAACAAAACGTTTGGCATTCCAACAATGACGCTGTCATGAATATAGGCTTCTGAGAAGTCTTCCCCTTCTTAGATAAGAAATATTTTTTTAAAAACTCATTTGTTTTTAGTAATAGGGGATCTGAGCTGCTATTTTTTTGCCTCTTAACAATGTCACAGTCGGTATTGAGGAAATTCACCATTTCTAACTTTAAAAATCATCTGGGAAAGAAACAGTTGGAATTCCTATACTTAATTGGTACAATAAATGCCTTGTATTTAGTAATGGAGTTTATTTCAAGTACAGTTTCCTTAATATAAGATTTTTATTCTCATCAAGAGTTCATGAATTAGTGATTTCAAGACTCTACATGGATGGACAAAAGACCCTTGAGAGGTTACCTGAACAGTCAACACGAGGCCATTTAACCAAAATCAAAGTGCTGCATTTGACTTAAAAACCTTTTTTTCTAAGCACTGAAAACATACCATGCATATTCTGCATTAGTACATGTGTCAGGTCAGCGGTCTGTTCTTGGCTCTTGGTGTGTTCTTGGCTGAAGAATGACCAGACACACCAAAAGCAAGGCAAGCACGAGGTGAAGTTTATTGAGCAAAGTAAGATCCATTTGCCATAAACAATGAGCAGGTTCCCCTATCATAACAGGAGGGTCCTGATTATGGTCTGAGGTCCTGTTTTGTATTGCCTAGGCTGGGCCCTCCTCGTGATTCAAACATCACCACTTTGATGGACAGTTGGAAATTATATAACCTGAGTTTTACTGCACATGTGGATCTCCCATGAGCCTCTCTGAAAGCCCATCGGTGGTGGGGCGGGGTTAACTGTAATCCAGATTTAAGCTAATGATATAATAATTAGTCTTAGGTTGTTCTAGTTCACCTTCTAGACCCTGTTGTGCCTGTGTTGCTTGGGCTGGGAGCTCGGGAATTCTCTGCATTCTTTTGCAGTTGTTGCTAAATTCTGATTAGCAGATTGGCAGGGCGTCCCCTCTTCCCCCAGCTGTGACAATTGGTCCGGTGCCTGCCTTTGTCCTGAGGAGGACTGGAGGTCCCTCACTATCTACCTAACACGTTTATCCGCAGAATACTCTTTGAGTTGTTTAGCAGACAGGAAGTATTAGTTTAGGATACTTACGTAAACATCAAGATTCAGGGTTAAGCTAGGAATAGTTGTGTTACCTTTGTCATTTCTCAATTTGAGTGACTTAAAATGCAATTTTGCATTTGGAGATGAGCATAGGAAAATGAAGTAAATTGAAATCAAAAGAAACACCACTGGCTTCCCCTCTCTCTCCCAAAGCAAGCTAGGCAAATGGTATATAATTATGAGGATGCTTATCATGACAGTGATAAACATTTCCAGGTAATGGTTTCACTATTCATGTCATCAGCGGAAGTTGTTATAATTTTCAGAATAAAATTATTCTGAAAATGTCTTCAGAACAATACAGGTAAGGAAAAGTATCCACCCTCTTCCTATGGAATAAAATGAAGTTGTGATATAGAACAATGGCTGTGCATAAGGAACCAGGTTTTGGAAAATGACCTTACTATTATATTTATAGACGATAGCCTATAGTAATGCGAAACAGGTATCTGGATAAATGTGTCCTGGATAAATGTGTTCTGAATTTCCTTCAGAAATTCTTTATTTGAAAAGACGTATGTACCTATAGCTATGACTAAGTGATCATTTTGCATCCCTCAAGGTTTTGAGGGGTACCTGATAGAAACAATCAATTTGATTCAAAAGATTGAGCTGCAGGTTCTGGGGTTCAATAAATTGTAATATTTCACCCTTGGCCAGCACGTAACAGTCATAGAAATCAGCCTTTATTGCTGAGCTGCCATTTTTCTGTGAATGAGAAATTACACTTGGGCATCATCCCATGAATTGTTTATGGAATTAGGTAATATGCTTATGCACCAGCACTGGAACTCTCAGGACTTTTATTTTTGTAAATATACATCAGAACTTTCAAAACCAATGTCCTCCCATAAAACATATACCTTTTCAGTGATCGAGATGTTTCATTCTGTGAAAAATCAACCATGTTAAAGAAAACTGCCAGTGATTGAAAAATCAGTAAAAAAATTGCTGTTTTGAAGCTATAAGATATGAATAAATTCAGACTAGAAGTCACTGAAATTGCTGGCATTATTTTTGTTTTCTGGAAGGTATTCTAAAACACGTGTCACACTCACAGGCCCATAGGGGTTTTTACATAAGCCCAGAGGACCTTTATATATGCTCACCACACTGGGGAACATGCCCAGTGAGCCTGCTGGCTAATATTTATTAAACATGAAGAGCCTGTGAAATCTCCATGAAAATTCTGTTTTATGGACAGACCACAAAGAAACCTCAGCAACCTCAAGGTTGCTGTTGGGAAAAGGACTCGCAGGAGCTCTTCCTGAAACAAACGAGTTCGTGCCTAAGAGGAGCTGACTCACTTGCAGAGCACACGCTTAGAGGAAAATGGGAGCGTCCGCTGCCCACTGCTGGTGTGACAGCCATTAGAATTCACAATTTAAGTGCTTTCCTTTAAAGCCTTATGGGTTTACTTTGAAATGGTGTCAAATTTCTGGAAAAGGGCTCTATATTATGTGCACACTTTAGATATCTTTATGAATGAGTGTCTGTGATAATTTAGCAGGTTCTAAATTAAAAAAATTGTTGCTTTTCAATAAATAAATAAATGAAAAAAAGTGATTGAAGAAAGATAAATGAGAAATGGGTGAAATTTACTGAAAAAAGCTTTACCTTAAACCTTTAATTAAAAAAAAAAAGAAAAAGAAATTCACGTGAGATAATCATTATTACCTATTTAAAAATAATTCTTATCTTTTATTTTTAAGAATTTTGTAATGAGAAATTTGCTTTGGGCAAGCTTTAGCATCGTGAATAAAATGGTAGGTCTGCAAGTAAAAATCTTGAATTTAAATTTCAGCAACAAACACTGTAATATTTTCTTTTCTTATAAAATGAAACTAAGAATAGATTCCTTAAATGATTCAATTCATTTACACTAAATTCTATCCTACTGTGCTTAGTTTATGAAGGTATTCAATAAATACTACAACACTCACATGTGAACATATAGACACATATCTGAAATGAAAACTAATAAAATGATCAACTAAAAGACATGATATAAATGAAATGCACTAATGATACTCTATTTTATTTTTCCTAAATAACTCCAATGTACATTTTATGTTTAATTTTTATCAATGAGCTATGAGGAATTTAAATGCATATTAAATGTAACTTGATACAGATGTGATCTATTACCATTATCAATAATAATAAATGCATATATAACTATGCTTACACATACCCAATGGAGGAATATGGAAATAAATTTTATGAGTACTACAGATTAAGAGTTTTTGCTTGGAATCCGTAGAATCATTTCAGTGATCAATCAACGTGGGAAGATTATTATCATTTTGTTTTAGTTTTTGTCTTTTAATTCACATTGCCCCAGCCCTATACAGCTCCTTCTCTGTTCATGCGCCTCTGAATCCCCAGATGGTTGCTAGAATGTTGCTGCATCTATGCCTTCTTGCTTCCTAAAATGTACCTGGTTGGCTCTGCCTTCCATTTCCTTATCAAATCATCTTACTTATTACGTATTTTCCTGTTTTTTGACCCAAATTCACATAAGCATTGCTCTATTTCTTAGCTTGGTCTCTTGGTCTAATGATGTGGTAATGACTTAATGAAATGGTCTTCATGAACTCGGTTTTGTAATTTTATTTTATTTTTTCTCTTCTCTTTATTGGTGTAGCCTCAGTTTATAGATCAAAAGTTGGCGCATCATAAATACTCGAACGAGTGGTGATTATAATAATCATAAAAATAGTATGTATTTAGCCAACTTTAATTTTTCAATACTTTAGTTATAGATTATCATTTCTGCTTCATAATTATCCCCAATGTATCTGTCTTCAAACATTCATAGTTAAGTTTATGAGATGGGTTGTGAATAACAAAGTGAAAGAAAACATATGTACCCCAATATAAATGATGTATGAGATATTATCAGCCACAGCCGTGATTACCATATCTTCTCTTCAAATCTGTTTTCATTTTTAATACCAATAGTCAAGCCTAGAATGCTCCATGTAAATTTTCATGATATCACACATTAGTGCTATTTTTAAAATCTATTTCTAAACTTTATTACACCTCATCAGAGAAGAAGCTAGACAATATGAGTCCTCCATTGCCCAAATAAAGGATGAACAGAACATATATCAGTTAATAATTTTTTGAGAAAGGAAATAAAAAAAAGAAACTCACTTCATATAGAATTGGAACACAGTATTGAATGTTTTGTAGACCACACAAAGGTCAATTGTTACTAACCTAAGTAGTTGGGATAGCTCTTAACAAATGTATATTCTGCTGTTAGCCAATGCAATGGAGCAAAGATGGACCAAGTTCTCCAGCAGCATTGAGAAGCTAAAGAAAAAAAAAAAAAGATGGACCAAGTTCTTTTCCAGGGCCATAACATTATAAGGCAAATGTACATGGTTTAAAGAAAATCAAGCTAAATGCTGAAGCTAATGATCTCTTTGCTAAATTTTACCAATACCCTGAAAATAGCATTAGAGATAAAATAATTAACAATTAATATTATTGTAGTAATCCTGAAAGTACTTAGAATCCTCTAAATTCTAGAAAATTGTTCCCCATGTGACTTGGATAAACATGAATATGTTACTATAAGTTAAATTATATTTACCAAACCCAAATATACTGTCAGTGATAGAAACATAGCCTAATCCTCCTAATTCCGTGTATCTCTTTGGCCCACACTTGTTAACGTGCTTATGTTCCCAGAAAGGAGAAATTATAACGGTCATGCTGAGGCTATTTCTAACCCTGCCATGAATTCTTCTCAGCGTTCTCAGCATGTAGCTGGACTTCCACTAGTGAGAGGGAGAATTGTCCTTGGCTTAGCCCTGCCACTCATGGAACAACATTTTATTGACATCATAATAGTTCTTGCAGAATCTCTTGAGGCTGTTCCGTTTAATTCAACTCCTGGTGAAATAACACATATGCAACACTTGCCATCAGATTGGCTTTATGCTTTTTCAAAACTGATATGTCATGTGAAGGAAGTATTTTCCCCACAAAAACTGGCCACTGATAGTTTATGTAGGCTACAGGTCTTTCTAGTATTATGAAATATCAGTAGGATTTGGTGAAGTCTGCACACATTCATCAGCATCAGAATATTCTTTTAGTTCCATTTTTTTAATGTAGCTGGAATTGGGTTAAGAAGGGCTATTATTTGAAAAATAAATTTCTGAACATTTGAAAAACTTTTATATATATATATTTCCATAGTTTTTTTTTCTTTTAGATTATTCGATAATGACTTGCAAGAAAATGAAAAGAATTTCTAAAAAGATAAAGGTCGAAAGTGTCAAATTAAAAATATTGTCTCCTGGATGGTTATTATAGCATTCCTAGTTGAAACTCTAACTATAGCATATATCTCTTTATAGTATTAGTTTGGCCTCATGATTTTGAGTATAAAAATTCATACTAAACAATTACTGTAACTTGTCAGAATATTCCAGTGATCTCTTAAGAGCTTGATGAAGTATTATCCCAGCTTTGAACAATGTATGAGCGTATGTAATATGCGAAATTCAAAATAAATCAGATTCTAATTTTTTTTGAGAAAACAGGAGATAGACTTTTACTTAATTTCTTTTTTTGAGCTAATAGCCATTGTCAGCAGTTGGGTATTTTTTTTTTTTTTTAGGATGAATTTAGGATCTGGGATCAGGTGTAAATATTTAAACCGCTGTTTTCAGATCAATGTTTTGATTCATGGTAGTGTGTCCAAAATGCAGCCCTCAGACATTTCTTCCCAGTGCATTCCAAGTTGCCATAGCCTTTTCCTATTCATTCCTCATCTGCTAAACCTAAACACATGTATCCACTGCTATTGAACATGCAAATAGAAGTGAAAGAGTTTGGAGACAGAACCTGTTCAACATTTTAGAATGCCACACACAAAAAATACACCTTTGGGATATGGGAATGAATTCATGCTGAAACAAATAATCATAAAAATAACCTGTAGAGAAAATATAACTTCCCTAAAACTGACAAAAACAATATTAAAAATCTACTTTTCATTGTATAGGGGGAAAGTGATGAAATTTTATACCTAGAAATGAATTCTCCACATCTCTAAAACATTACCTCTATGTGGTAGCACAGAGAAATTCTATGAATTATGAATAATGGGAGTCCAGGAACCAAGCATGGTTACTCTCAATTACATATGCAGACCTTAAAACAATTGTTGACATTGGGTAAATTTTTACTGGGTATTGGCTATATGAAAGATAATCAGCTAATTTATACAATTGTCTTTATGAAGAGAGAACTTTTTATAGAGTGAAAAAATGCAACATGAAATGATATTTAATGTTGGAGACATAAATTGGCCACACAGAGGGGAATAGTTTATGAATAAAATATAGAGTAAGTGTTAGCATTACCTGAAAAAAAAAAAAAACTAGAAAAATAGAGATCCAGGAGAAATAAAGTCCACAATGTACCTTTATTATAGTTATTTATATATTTATATATAAATGTCATATATATATCACATTTTTTCCTGTTTGACTATGGTATTTTAGTCAAGAAATACTTATATCTCCTGGAGTATGTTATTAACGTTTAATAAAAATTAATTTTGTACACACTTGGTAAAGAATTATTATTTGGCGAATAAAATAGAGCTGACTTTTGTTGATGTCACAAATAGATTAGCCAAAATTATAGGCAACTACATAATAAACCCTCATGAAATTAATGAAAGCAATAAATAAAATGCAAACCAAATAGATGGTATATTTTAATTTTATATATATAAATATATATAAGCTTATAAGTGGGGATATATATCATTGGGATTTGCAGAAGTGCAAGTTTCTCAGATTTTTTTCCTCCTTGTTTGGCCTCTTCAAATGATATGTGAAATTAGAAGCTCAGGGATAAAAGAGAATTTTTCCAAATGAACGTTGAAATTTAATGGTGCATAATAATTTTTTTTTTGTGCCAGAAACATCTTTGGCTAAGAGATATTCTTTATGAAAGTGTAATGAAATTCACTGAGACTTTATTTATATACATATGTTTGCTTTGCACAGCTGCTCAGAAATGCACCTAATATATAAAATGAAATCAAACTTCTCTAGAATTTTCTATTAGGATGTTGTGCATTGCCATATTACTGAAAGATTTTCAATTTTGTGGAAAAATAAGTTATTTAAATTTTTAGGCAGATGCGAATCTCTTCATATATAATTTATTTCAAAATATTTGAGATCCTACATCCGAACACTTGATATATGTACTGCAATATTTATACAGCCAAAGAGAGTAAAGGAGATGGCCCAATCTTTCACAAATATTTATCTAGCACTTTATACAAGCTACTGTGATCCATAGTTCTTTATACATAACTTTTTAGAAATGAATTTAAGCTTATTCTTTCACCAGGTATTTGACTTTAGCTCTGAATTGACTGGAAATAAATCAGAAACTAAATGTACAAAAGGAGAAATTGAGGACAACCAAACATTCTTTTTGAACTACCTAGAACTTCAGTGATATAAAATGTGCTACAATAATAATTAACTAGAAATGCAATTATTGAGGAAAAGAAGTTTAAATAAAAACAACAGTAGCTGGAGAAGTGGACATGAAGTCCCAATTACTTTAAGCCAGTTTATCCTTGAAAATACAATTCTTCTTTTAAGTTTCCATATTTAAATCAAATACCTTCCAATGTTGAACTGGTGTCTGAAGGCAAAAGGATGGCTTGGATGACCCATTGATCCGTTTACTTATTCAAATTCTCATGATAATGTATTCAATTGATTTTCTTCTTTCAAGGAGCTTAATGTAAATTTGTGTAGGAAGAGATACATTTCAAAGTGCCAACTCATTCCTAAAGTTATCATTGAGATTTTAAACTTTCCATTCTCAGAGAATAAAATCTAGAAAACAATACTAATTTTGAGGCATTTGCCAGCTGTTATTTTCACTCTCTCCAACTACAGGTTTGTTACCCTTTCTAAAATGGATAAATAAACTCAAAGCAGGTAATATTAAAACTGTACAACCCAGCAACTAAGCATTCTATCCCTGAATAATAAAGCAATAGATCTGAAACTAATATGTCCCGAAAATGTATCTATTTGGGTGTCATATGGTTATTTCCTAAAGTAAAATGTAATCTTTTTTTATTAGTTGTGGAAGATATTCAATCAGGTAAAAATAATTTTAATTTGTGCTTTACCTTTTAACACTCCCTGAAATATAATTTGAAAGGAAAACAAAACATGCTGAGAAAAACCCTTGAAGATGATTGGTATTTTTAAAGAATCTTAAATAATGCTGTGACCTGCCACGAAGAGACTTCGTACTTTTACAAGTATTTTTTTTGTCTCACAGAGTGAATTAATCACTAATTGCCTTTATGTGATGAGTTGAAATTGGTCCTTTCTTCCTCATCACTGCCTAAGACATCTCACCTCCCACTTCTTAAAGAGGTCGGGGCTCAGGCCCCTCCTTGAATCTGAAATGAGATTTGTCAGTCAAGCGTAGCAAAATCTAATCTCATCCAAAGAAAAAGAAGAAAACGGACCAGAAAATGATCTGCTTTTCCGATTTCATGGCCAAGGTTACCCTGGGAAGTGATGAAAGTGGCATTTAAAGCCCGTAACTGAGGTGGTATGCCAAACTTAGCAGTAATAACGGATAAACTGTGTGGAAAGATATTGCTTTAACAATTTTACAGTTGCTAAGTGTGAAAATTGTAATGTGGTCAAGCTCCAGGAATCCACAGCCGTTGGTTCAAAGAGCTGGAACAATGCTCAACTAGAAAACATTCTCAGCTCCTGTAACTCTTAAATACTGATGAAATCAGCGTTTGCTGTGGCTGTTCTGACATCAGGTCACAGGCCCAAACAGCTTCATTAGTGATGTCGGTATCTTTTTTCCCATCTTTTCTGAATGAAAACATGTTGTCACTGAGCAGGCAGGTAGAAATGTATTGAGGCCTGAATTATCGCTCAGTTTAAGATGAACATCATTTATGGTGTTTTGTGTTGTGTAGTTCTAACAGTTTTAGGAGAAAAAGAAAATTACCAAAATATACTTGCAAATACAGGCTTGATAAATACTTTATTAAAATATCTAACTGTAATTTATTGACCAATAGCTTCTGATGGTCTGAAAAATTTTACTACCTACATGAGAATATCTACATTGTTGGAGACTGAAATTAAAATCAGACTTAATAAACTTCACTTACAAATACTGAGTGTTATAACCAATATGAGTAAAAATGGGGAAGACTAGTTATTTCGTCTGATAATTGACACTGTTTATGCAATAAAATTATAAAATTTTTAAGCGTAGTAGAATGCAACTTAGCAACTATGCAACAACACATGCTTGACATACTACAATAAAATGTAATTGTTGTATATGACATGCACACATTCGATTGTTAAGAAAAGTAGTGATAATTCACTATCCATCGACTCCCACCAACAGCAAATTAAGAAGCAAATGAACATGTTGTTTATTCTTTTTCCTACCATATTCTCCTTTGGTTAAGGAAAGTCAATTGCTATTTGTATAGGGTAAACATAACAACTGGTCTTTCCAGAACTATTTTGTTTGACACTGTTGCCTCAGGGTAATTATGAGAACTGATCCCTTTCACTCTTAAATCTGAAGTGGTTTGGATAATAAATTATATACTCACATTCTAAATGTGCATGTGTGTGTGTGTATGTGTATATTAATATATGTGTGTATGTATGTGTATATTAATATGTGTGTGTGTGTGTGTGTGTGTGTGTGTTATCTCATGGACACATACATAGCATTTGACTTTTCTGTGAGTGTTCTGTAATCTAATAGGAATCTTCAAATCTTGACTTTTTTTTACAGCTTATACTTTTGTCATTGATTCATCAAGATTATACTCTGGAGAGTTTTTAGTAGTTGTTTCTTTTAATAGAAACTTAAAATATACTGGGTTTGAGTGTCAGAAAAATACTCACTTTGATCATTATGGTTCACAGAATATCTACAAAGGGTGTCCAAATATTTTGAAATGTGATTAAAACACTAATCAAATGAAATATCCATTTTTTGCATGTTGAAGTTGATAAATGTCAGCAGTTTATTAATGTAATGGTTAAACATATTTTCACTAGAATCAAATATAAGCACCTCGCCCTTCACATTTACCCATGACACAAAAGTTTTGAGGAATTAGTAGCCTACACCTAAAAATAATCTTTACTCAATTTTATCATTTCTCTTTCCTTATATTATGTTTTAGTTCAGTACAATAAAGAAAAACAATTTGATGATTATAGTTATAATTACTATCATTATTTATAAAAAGTTCATCCCCTTTGTTATGCTTTGAAAACATTTGTAAGGATTTTTGTGAATTTATTTCAAATGCCACATGTTTTAAAATTTTGAAATTTATTAAATTATAATATTAATTTATAGTAATATAGAGAATTCGAAAGTGCTGCAACATATTTAGTTTTATAAACAACTGTAAATGAATGTACTTTTGGGACTTTTGAACACCATTGTTCAAAGATATCTTAGGGGATTATTATCAATCCTAACATGACAGGAACTTATTTTAATTTTACTTTGTCTAAAGGAAATTTCCCTGTATATCGAAGTTTTGGCATATATAAGGTTTGTTAAGTTTTAATAGCTATCCTTCTATGTAAAGATGGAAAAATATTAATAAATACTGTAACCCTGATCTAGTTTAAGACTCTGTTGTTCTCCCCTATGTCAAGATATACTTGAAATAGGAAATTTAATCAATTTTTTGTCTTTTCTATTCTTTTGTATGTAAATATCAGTTTAAGGGTTGTTCTACAGTATTGCAACATTCATCCCTTTTGTAATAAAGTTATTTCTTACTTTAAACCTCTTTCTATAAAAAGATCACTGTTGAATACTTTAATGCCATTTACTCTTCCCCAACCTGAATGCCATTGCTTTCTTTTATTTTAATTGGCTCTATATTTCAAATAGCACACATTATCGTTGTTGTATAAACGTTAATTATAAATTTTGCATATATTTAGATTTTTTACTATTTTTCATCATTCCTGAATCTAGGTTCTTTAATTTATAATCATTTATTTATTGCCAGAAGAATACCTTTTAGAATTCCTTCACTCTGTTATCTGCTAGTAATACATTTTCTCAGATGTGTTTGATTGAAAATGACTGTGAATCTTGAGGTTATTTTTGCTGACTACAGAATTCTAGGTTGCCAATTATTTTCTTTCAGGATTTGATGACATCATTCTATTATCTTCTGGCTTCTATGATTTCTATCGAAAATTTAGTTGTTAGTCTATTTTTCCTCATTTCAATGTAATCTGAATTTACTCTGACTGATTTTCAGATCTATTGTGTCTTTGGTTTTCTGTACTATTACCAAGTGTATATGTCAAGAATTGTGCAAGAAAGATCAGCTATTTTCACACTATACTTGCAAGCTAATACAGTTCACTTGCCTCAGTTCATGAATGCTGGCAGAAAATAGGATACTTCTGGATCAGGACCTTATTTTTCAAACAACAAAGGACTTTATTTTTCACAGTATTAGTATTAGCCAGACAGTTAACATTCATGCAAGTTCTCTGAGTTCCGATTCTCACAGAGTGAAGAAATGAGAGCCATGTGATAGCTGTACACTTCGTAGGTAGCATTTCGAGCGAGAGATATTGAGTTTAAGGAACATGAGAGTTTATAGCTTTGCATTCTTTATACTGAGACATACAGAAACCTGGTCTTTGCTCCAGTATGAGGTACTATTATCTCTGCCACCCGAGGCTGTGTGCTATACAGACACCCACATAAAGATATCCAGAACAAAGTCAGTCGGTGCCTCTGCTTGTAAGACATACAGAAACATGAAACATCTCCCAAAGTGTGTTGCTTTTTATTAAGTATTTTCATGCTTGGAATCAGTATAGTTTCTTGAATTTGTGGTTTCACATCTTTCCAGTTTAGAAATTTCTCAGCCATTGCTTTATTAAACAATAATTCTGAATCATTTTGTCTCTCATACCTTTCTCTGACTTCAATTGCAGGCATGTTAGTATTTCTCAGTGCATATTATCTTTATGTTATAACCTTATTTTCTACATTTTCTATTCTCTTTTTCTATATTTCAATCTGGATTTTTTTCCTTTTACTTATGCCCCGGTTCACTAACTCTTCTGCTGTCTAACCACTGTTATCCCATCCATTACTTTCTTAATTTTGTTTCCTTTTGCATTTTTTCAATAAATTTTTAACATTTCTAAAAAAAATCATATTCTAGTATTTTTATCTAGAGCATATATTTTATATAGTTATTTTAAAATGGCTCATTTATACTTATTTAATATCCATGTTGATAATTCTAATACCATGGTTCCATGGGTCAGTTGATACTGCTTGTTGCTTTGGGCTGGCTTTTATTCATATTGTCCTGATTTGTGGTCTTGGTAATTTTTGTGTGTTGTGTATTTTATTTGAAAAAATGTGCAATTATTTGACTTAGAGTAATATTTTCCTCTATGGAGAATGTTTGTTTTGGACCTAGCGTCTACAGTCTAGTAATCTGAGATCATCTCAATTCAGTTTCAGGAATTATAAGATAATCGGATGCTGAGCAGAATTCTATACAGGATTGCCTTCTGGTTTTATATAGACTGCAGCCTTTCGGGGTCACTTTCTAATACAAATAGTATTTAAGAGGGATCATCCAGCCCCTGTCATCCGGTGGCCCTATATTCCAATGTCTCTTTCCCTAACCCCAGGAGGGTTTCAAAAGGGCCACTTAACCCTTTCAGTTTGGGAAACACTGCTGGGGAAAGTGTTTTCAAACCGTTGAGCAGATACTTTTAATTGTTTCAGTCTATTTTTACAATTTTCCTCATATGGAGAAGCCTAAATTACCTATTTCATCATAATCAAAAGAAATATGAGAGTGTTTTTAAAATCTGTTTTTCTTTTATAAAAGATACCAAAAATGACTTAATCAGAACAACACATTTAATATAACACTAGAAAAAAAATAAGGGGTTATGAACTATTTTAGACCATGGAATATGTCAGACAGCCCAGTCAATGTATATCGACTGACCTTTTTAAAAACAGCTTTCCTGTCTCATTTGCTCATTTTTATTACCTACTTTCTTTTATTCTCATCACCAAAGTGAGAGCAGTAAAGTCATTCTTGTTTTTTTCTTTTTTTCCCACTTGCCTTTGAATCTTCATTATCTTGTCCATTTGATGTATAGACAACTGCAGGTAGCAGAGAAGTCCACAGGGTTTAAAAAGTCAAACTTATCCCCGAATGCCCTGTCATTGCCGTCTGTTTACTCTGTGTTTGGGAGGCAGTCTTCGCGAACATTTACACAGGCTTCTTTCTTTCCTTCTTTCTCTGCATTGATTCATCACACCAGGCACTTGCGAGAGCATCTGTTATTACAGTTTTCATGGTGGTGAACGCTATATTTAAGGTTGCAATGACACCACTTCCATTACAGAAATGTTGCTTTCAGTCACATGGGGACTTATGAATGATTATTCTGTTACAAAAGAGGTTGAAATTGTCAATGAATGTATTATACATACAGGTGACTTTGCAAATTAGATCAGAAATGGTTTTAGCGTCTTGAATTATTAAAAAAATAAAAAGGAGTGTTACTGCTTATAAAATAACATTTATTTTGGGAGTCGACAAAAGTTCAATGGTTGTTTGAAATAACAATGTCAACATTTGTTTTGTGTAGAATTAGACTTCGGGGATCTTGAAGTCCACAGACTTGTGATTTGTTCTTAATATCTCGACAAAATTTAGAAAGTCATCTGCTATTCAGATGACTTTTGTGTCACAGAGTTAGAGTGTCAGTTGCTAATTTTGAACAAAATTAGAAGTCTGGCATTATAAATCATTTTTAAGAATCGATGGACAAATCAATTGCAGATATTTATTTTTAAAATGTCTGCAAGTATGTCTCACTCAAAATGTATTGAACTACAGAGAAAACTATGTGTTTGAAAATAAATAAGAACTATTAGGAAAATATATTGTTAACAGTCAGAAATCCAGAAAAAATAGTATTTACAATAGGAAATGAGCTATGTTGCTTTATGAACTCATCCCCCTTTAAACCACAACTCTTGAATATCCTTCCCTAATGCCTTGTATTATGTCTACAAGAAAAGACAATATTAACGACAAGGCACATAATTATTTTATAAATTAACATTGAGGATAGCTGCAACTTGATTGTTAAATTCTCTGTGCCTCCACCATGAATGTTATGTGTGAAATATGACAATCAGAAGAGAGCATTTCAGGGCTACCAAAATATCACTGCCTTACCATGTGCCCATTAATTAAAAATTAAATGATACAATAAATTAAAATGTTCATCATAGTGGTTCTTTAGCACAGGGATCATCAAATATAGGCACATGGTCCAAATTGGACCCAGAACCCATTTATTTACATACGTTTATTCCTGCTTTCAGGGTACTACTCAGTGTCCCTGTGACAGAGACCTTATGGCCTGGGAAGCTATAAATATTGCTTATCTGGTCCTTATAGACTCCTGATTTAGGATACTGTTGAGTATGGTAAATGGGAATGCTATCATTCCACTTTTGCTCTAACATTGACTCATGCAAATGTGTCCGATTGGCCAACTGTTGTTGGACCAATGAGCTGTTGTTGCCATCACAAGATTTCCTTCCAGACCATGTAAGTTTGTCCTAGCAAATGGAATCATTGGTCCCATGTAAGGTAATGTTGGGTCTAAAGAGTGATAACTTATATGTGTTGCACATATAACATCTTTTGCTACTTAAAAAATCACCCAGTGTTCAGAATATTTTTTTCTTCCCATATTACCTTGTTCTCTACTGATATTCTCTTAGTCTGAGCTCTGGAATTCCTTGTTTTATGTTTCCATTTCATCTGTGTCCTACTGTGTCAATCTTTTGTGCTAGTAGTTAAG
Organism: Avahi laniger; assembly: GCA_963575035.1. Lineage (NCBI taxonomy): Eukaryota > Metazoa > Chordata > Mammalia > Primates > Indriidae > Avahi > Avahi laniger. The sequence continues at coordinate 19,940 of CAUYSK010010515.1, forward strand.
TTATATAACCCTGTCTTCCCTTCTGGACTTCTAGGTCTAACAAAATGATTGATAAAAATTTACTTTATCTTTTATAAGCACTATTCAAGACTTATGTCATGAATTACTCCCACCTATCTGTTTTGAGATGTGTGAGTCAAGACATGAATGTATGATCTTCATAGGTACCTGACAAGGAGTGATGGGTTACTTTGGAAAATGAAGAATCCATCTGTTTGAGGGTTACCAGATCCATGGGGACCATCTTCAATAAGTAATTCCATTCAGACTGTATAAACAGGGAGAAGTGAAATGAGACAATTAAATGAAGAGAAGATAGCAGGAATATACTTATTAGAGGATCACAGATGCCCAATTCTTTGACATCATATTACTTTTCATTAGCAGTACCAAAGGAAAGAAAAATGTGAGCCTGAATAAAATTGTGCTTCTTTGATGGTAAATGCATTAACAAGAACAATAGCATCTACAGTAGCTTTATGACCACAAAGTAGTTTTTCCATCATGATCGAACTTTCTATACTTGTCTATTTAAACATAATTTCGAGAAGAAACATAGATTTGAACCTTAGAAGGAAAAAAAAAAGTGAATGGAATTTTTTTTTTAAAGTAGAGATAATTAGAGATAAGAGAGGAGGGAATAAGGGAGGGAAGAGTGAGGAGAAAAGAGAGAGAGAAAGAGAGAGAGGCTATGGTTGTATTTTCAAAGTTGTCACAGACTCAAGTAATTTTTAAGGTCTTTCCTTTGTCAAAAACTGTTCATTTCTTCTCCTTAAACAAAAGTCAGCAGCCTGTGAGAGCTTTTTAATTTGATCAAGTCCCATTTATTTATTTTGGTTGTTGCTGTGATTGCCTTTGGGGTCTTCTTCCTAAACTCTTTGCTTAAGCCAATGTCTAGAAGAGTATTTCCAACATTTTCCTCTAGAATTCTAATAGTTTCACTCCTTAGGTTTAAATCTGTTACCCAGCGTGAGCTGATTTTTGTGAGAAGTGAAAGATGTGGATCCTGATTCAGTCTTCTACATGTGGCTATCCAGTTTTCCCAGCACCCATTTTATTGAATAAGGATTCTTTTCCCCAGTGTATGTTTTTGTCTGCCCAAAGCAACTTAAAGAGTAGGATAGACTATGGGTTTGGGGGATCTTCCCATTCAGTCCAGTCCATGGAAATGAAAGTCTCCAATCCTTTAGCAATAACAAAGCCTAGAAAATTACTTTCAGATCATCCCTTGAGGCAGCTCAACTTCTTTGTCAGCTTTGTAGTTGCTTTGCAAGTTTATGACCCCAGAGCATCCTGACCTTGGTAGCTTGTCTCCCTCATTGAACTCTCTGACTTCATACTCAGCTCACATTCCCTCTCCCTCCCTCCCTCCCTCCCTCCCTCCCTCCCTCCCTCCCTCCGTGTGTGTGTCTCTCTCTCTCTCTCTCTCTCTCTCTCTCTCTCTCTCTCTCATCTTTGCCAAACATTCCAAGGATCCACTTAGATTTGTCTTGCTTTTAGGTCTCTCTTTGAGATGCATAATCTGGTTGCTTGCACATTAAAGGAGTCAGTAAGCGTTAATTACATCATATTACTTTCTACTGGTTGAAAAATCATTTCAGGCACTCAAGCCTTCCATCATTATGAGAATGTACCTATGTAGGGGTGCACTCTTGAGCCTTGGTTCTCTTTACAAAAGGGGTGGTGGATTCTTGAAGTTGAAAACCAAACATTTTTGTCTGGGTCTAGATAACAAACTTTAGATTTGTCTTTAAAAATTATACATAGAGAGAAGAAGAACTTTATTTTTCACTTTTTATTATATTTAATTCCACTGTGCTTCCATACCTACTCTGTGCAGGGCTCTGCTGGATGCTTGTGAAACCCCTTTATCTACTGCTCACTGTCATAATTCTTCCTCTAGTTGAATCTTCTGTTCCCATCATTTTTAGTTTGTTCTTCTATTGTTTAAGTGACATTTTTTCTATTTGGCTTAGTTTTTTGGAAACAAGATTAAAAAGCCATTATTGATTTCCCCTGTACAAAAGGAAAGGAACACATCACTGACTTAAGACAAATAAACTGCATGTGTTCTTTCTCTGCTAAGATCTCTATGGGAATCACCACTAGCCTTGATAATTGCTCGGCAATGTGGCAGGTGACGAGCTATCCCACTGTGGTATCCTTGACTGATTTGGCAGTAGGTACAAATGGGCGCTTGATTTGGACATTGTCACCACAGACAGCCTAGAGAGAACACACAATTGAAAAGTTTTTTTGAGTGCCTCTTCTGCTCCAGATGGTGTGCTAGAGTCTACAGGGCTGCAGAGGATAGACAGCTGCTCTCTACTCTTGGACAGGAAGATCAGGAAGGGTGCTGTGGAAGAGGTGTTATTTGAGAAGAACCTTGAAGGATGGATAGGATTTCACCAGGCAGTTGACAAACGTTACTGAAAGAACAAAGGCAAAAAAGAATGTGGGTGGTTGGTTAATAATGGGTTGCCCACCTTAATGAAACTTATGGGTGGGGGAATGTTAAGATAACTGATTCAGAGCCTCCCACCCTGACTGAGAAGTTTATGTTTAATTTCATAGAAATGAAGAATAATGACATATTTTTGAGTGTGGGGAAGGTAAGACTGGAGCTGTCCTTGAAGATCAGTGTGGCAGTAGATGAGTCGAAGTAGAGGAAGGAATCAGTACTTCTCAAACTTGACTGCATGTTAGAATCATTGGAGGGACTTGAAGATGTCTCAGTGCCCAGACTGCCCTCCAGACCAGTTAGGTCAGAATCTCTGGAATGGGACCTGGGCATCCATGTCGCAGGCCCTGAGAACCACTGGATTGGGTAAGGCCTGTGGTCCTAGTGAGAGATGTTGAGAGCTGTAAGTTTACAGCAGTGGTTCACACTGTAGTTGCACACCGCATTCACATGAAGAACTTTAGATACACACACACAGCAGAGACTTGGGTCCCAGCCTGGAGATTCTGATCTAATTCATCTGGAGCGTGGCCAGGACATTGAGGTGCTAATGTGTAGCCAAGGTGGATGTAGAGGAAGCAGAGGAGGGATGAAAACTGAGTAGCCTTATGGAGCAATAATGAGACCTTTATTATGTGCCAGGTGCTCTTCTGAGCACTTGACATGAATTGACTCATACACTGCCATTTTACAAATGGAAAAGGGAGTCACAGGAGAGAGATCTTCTCTAGGCCATAAGGGAGTGGTTCGTGGAGCCTGCTCTCCAACCTCAGCCTCCTGGCTCCAGACACCTCAAGACCTCTCTAGAGAACCAAACTAACAGGAGGTGGAAAGCAAGGAAAAAGGGAGAGATGACATTCAGATTTTGTGTTTGGGTACAGGGAGGAGGTTGATGGTACTATTAATGAAAATGTGCAATTAGAAGTACTTAATTTAGGGGAGAATAGGAGAGTTCTTGGAGTGATTGTAGAAGATGCAAGTAGGTATGGCAGTTAGGAGTGAAGATCTAAAGATAAGAAAGCTTCTGGTCTACAGAGAAAGTTCACAGTTGAGGAAACTGGGCCTGAAGAGATTGATTAGCTTGCTCAGGATTTCAGAGCTGGCAGGTGGCAGAGCCAGGATCTGAGGAGGCTGCCAGGGATAACAGTGCAGAGCAAGAAGACGTCACTCTTAGGGAATGTCTGTATTGAAGGGCAGAAGGATGGCCATTAGCCAGTGACAAAGACAAAGAAAAATAGATCAAAAGGCAGGGGAAAGGTTCGATTCTACATTGTTAATTAAACACTATGTTTAATAGGACATGAGGAATAATTACATATTTTTTTAATGTGGGGAATGATAGGAGTGGGGCTGTCCTTGATGTAAGCTCAGTTGAAAGATTGGGGTAGAAAATTGGTGCAGGTCAGGATGCTCAGGCAGTATCAGCTGCTTTTTTGAAATAACCGATAGTAAGTCCCAGGCTACACAGAGAACTTGAAAAACCAGTACTGAGGTAGTGGAGGAGATGAGGGACTCAAGGTCACAGTCAAGAAGAAGGGGTTTGGTGGGACTCATAGTGGCTGTGTGGTAGTAAATAAAGACAATTTCTAGTTCCTGTCTTAGATGTGGCTACCACGGGATGACTAGGTTGGAATAAAGAGCACCAGGAGTGGTGGATGCAGACAGAGTATCAGAAAGGCTATGGGCAAGCCTTTTCATGTTCCTGAGAGTAGTAGAATGGAGAGAGGGACTTTTAGCTAGGTGCAGAGTCGTTGAATAAGGACGCGGGCTTGGCAAGTGGTTGGTACTGTGATGAGGGATCCCGCATGGCGGTGGCTGATGAGGTGGTGAGACAGGATTGCTGCAGGAGTCAGCTTCCTTGTAATCGGAGGGGTTGAAATGGATGCTGTGTTGATGTAAATGTGAGGAAGCTGAGGCAGGGGGAGCTTGGGTATGAGGGCATTTGGAGAACCCATGCGTGAGAGGGCAATAGGTCTCTAGGGGACATGGTACAATGAGGCCCCATTTGGGGGTTGCTAGGGGTGGGTGTCACTGGTCAGAAGTAGATCTAATGTGGATTGAGATGGAGTAACAGGTTGAAGGGTTGTAAAGAGGGAGTTTGTGCTGCCAATGGTCACTTTAGGGCCCATGAGGAAGGCTGAGAGCTGGCTCCCACGCCTGCTCTGCCTGGGTGAGGAGCTTTCTGAGGTCCAGCACATTTCTTATGGTGCCTTGCTCCCCAGTGGGGCTCACTGAATCATTAAATGCTCAATTGAGTTGAATTGAATTAGCATGTTGAGGTTGAAGATGGAAGAAAGTTGTAAGGAGACAGGATTTGGTGAGTGGAAGAATATGTATAATTAAGATTGCAGATTTGAGTGTTGACTCCAGAATATATTCTTACTATTTATTTCCTCAGTTGCTCAACAAACATTAGGTGTGTACTGTGAACAAGGCATTGTCTAAACTCTGGGATGGAAATAACAGTGGATGTACTGTTCTCATGGAGTTTGCATTCTAATAGGGAACACAGACAAATTAACTTATGACGAATTCAAGTAGATGCTATGGAGAAGTGAGTTTTGCTGCATAGACTCAGAGTAGGGTAGAGGTTGCTTAGCTATGGAACTGCTTTCTTCAGCGTAGAAGCAGCTTCGAATTCCATATTACTATTCTTGAATTCCATATTACTATTCTCTTCCAAGTAAGCCTGGGCAAATGATACAACTGGTGATTCAAATCAGTTGAGTGATCTATGTTTTCTAGTAATTCACGTTACTTGACCCCATCTGATAATCTTGGGGTTGTATCTCAATTGCCTATAAACTGCTGATTGTCAGTACCAGATGAAATGTCTTTTAGGACTCAAGAACTTTTAAGAGTTTAGAACAGACTGAATTTGGCTGAAAGGAGAAATGGGAACTTTGCTATGGAAGTAAAATCATGTAGTCATCTTTGACAGAGAAATCTATACATTTTTCATGCATAGGTATGCATTTTTCAGTATGAGGGACATGATAATAGAACATTTTTAAGTGTCAAAAAGATTCTGTAAAGGTTTTTCATGACTTTTTGGATTAGGAAGAGATTAGGAGAGAGGAGTGTGGTTCTTGTTAAAATCTTTGCTGATAATCTTATGGTAGCTGTGGGTGAATATTCCCTGTGACCAGGAGAGAGAGAATGGGGAGAAGTTGGGGCTAAACCCAAAACGAGGCTCTGTCTAGCTGATGGAGTTCCCTTTAAATGTCACTGTGGTTTCATTTGCTCTGATGCTTTCTCAATGTAATATGTTTTATCCAACAGGCCGAAGGCCTTAAAATAAACAAACGAAAGACACGAAGGAGTTTGATGTGTGGGTGATTCATTTCCTCTTTGTAAGGAACATTTCTTTCATCTTTTATTAGGCCACAAAATTTTTCCCCCTCTGTTAGCCATCCTTGATTGTACTGGGCAGGTCCTGCCAGTCCGGGCCTCCTGGAGTCCGAGTAGCCTGGGTCTTCTGCCAGCCTTGCGGAGGGCTGTGAAGGCTACCCTTGGGTCTCAGGGCTGTCCTCAAATTAACCAAGGGAAGGAGAAGCGCTGCCGTTGCTGGTGTGTGAGGTTTCCTGTGTGCTTGTTGGCTGACACCGTGTCCTGTTATTCTTTAGGCTGTGATATGCTCAAAACCAAGAAACTCTGGTGCCGCCTCCATTTTTTTTCTTTTGACCCCTCTCCTCGCTGCTTTTCTCAAATAACTCTTCATCTCTCTGTGGAAAACTCACCCTTGGAAATGCAATCATTTTCTTCAGAGTATTTATGCTGAGAAGACAAAAGTATCTTGGTAAACCTGATTTCTGGTTAAGTCTGTGCCTCAGACCAGTTGCTGTACCTTGGGCAAGTCATTGATTCTCTTTAAGAAATCAGAGTGTCAGTTAAATAGTTAGGCCCCTTTCAGCTCTGAAAGGCCCAGGTACTGATAATAGGAAATATCATTGAAGAAACCTTTATCAAATGCCTGTCATGTGCAAAGGCCTCCCCCAGATGGCCCCAGACAGGACCTCCCCGCCTCAAGGAGGTGATATTCTAATGGCAGAGATGGGCTTGGACGCCCAGAACGTAGTGCTGGGTGGAGTGTGGGAAGTTATGTGGTGGGGTACACAGAAAGACGGGAACACAGAGGAGGATGACAAAACATAGGCATGGGATAGTAAGTACGTTTGCTCAGGATCACCGCGATGGTGAGTAGAGTATTCAGGAATCCAAGCCCGATCATCCTGCTGGAGAAAGGCTCCCCAGACAGCAGAAATATCATGTAAGGAGCTACATAGACTCGGGCACAGGACACGTTCAGGGAACAGCAGGGGCCTGGCCTGTGTTGAATTTAGATCTGGGACAGCAGATGTGAGCACAGTGCCATTTGCCCCTTCTTCCTGCGTGCCTTGCAGACACAATTTAACGTGGCACAGTCTCCCCTTGAGCTGAAATGAAACCTTAGAATCCGTTATCACATGGCATTGTAACCCAAGCGCTTGGGCACAGTGTGGTTATGGCAGAGTCGAGGCCAGGGCGATAGGATAGGGAGTGCTGAGCACTTTAACTGGCACACTGAGGACCCTGAGCTCTTTCCCCCCTTGGACGGGGAAGCTCCGTAGTCAGCTCTGGAATTCAAACAAAGAACAGTCTGTACCTTGGTGGAACACCAGTGACGCCGTGCAGCGTCTTCCATGGTGCAGTCTGTCTTGGTTCTAGAAAGTGTTTAGTGACCCTAGTTTGGTTCTAGGTAAAACTAGAGTCCAATAAATGTAGCTGAGATGTAGAAGCATGCTTGGCACTCCAGAGAATGTCTGTGCCTTCTGTTAGTAGATAAAAAGTTAAAAAAAAATTTCCCCCGTGAAGACCCTGAAAGGATTTTGCCTAAAGCAACATACCCCCTCCCAAGTTTAAATTAACATATAATTTTTCTCATCGTAAGGATGTAATTTCTAACATTATAAATATTGACATTTAAAAATAAAACTGTCCCGGCCGGGCACGGTAGCTCACGCCTGTAATGCTAGCACTCTGGGAGGCCAAGGCGGGTAGATCGCTCAAGGTCAGGAGTTCGAGACCAGCCCGAACAAGAGCGAGACCCCATCTCTACTAAAAAATAGAAAGAAATGATCTGGACGACTAAAAATATATATATAGAAAAAATTAGCCAGGCATGGTGGCACATGCCTGTAGTCCCAGCTACTCGGGAGGCTGAGGCA
>CAUYSK010010516.1:0-19130 GCA_963575035.1 Avahi laniger
TGAAAAAATGCTCAACATCTCTAATCATCAGGGAAATGCAAATCAAAACCACAATGAGATATCACTTATCTCCAGTGAGACTGGCCTTTATCAAAAAGACCCAAAACAACAAATGTTGGCGTGGATGCGGAGAGGTAGGAAAACTCATGCACTGTTGGTGGGATTGCAAACTAGTGCGTCCTCTGTGAAGAGCAATATGGAGATATCTTAAAGAGATACAAGTATAACTACCATTTGACCCAGCAATCCCGTTACTGGGCATCTACCCAAAAGAGCAAAAGTAACTCTTTGAAAAAGACACCTGCACTCGAATGTTCATAGCAGCGCAATTCACAATTGCAAAGATGTGGAAACAACCCAAGTGTCCAGCATGACTTCTTTAATCTCTCCAGGCCCCAATTTTCTCATTTGTAATGTGGAAATAATTATAGAGTTTCTGTGAGGTTGAACAAGATAATGAATAGAGTGTTTGGCCTGTAAATAAATGGTAACCCTCAATAAATGGTAGCTGTATTTATTGTCAGTGTTAGACATGGTATGAGGAATGAACTGCAGGGGGCAAGACTGGAGTGCTAGCATTCCAGCAAGGGAATTGCAATAGTCAAGGGTGCAAAGACAATGGCCTGGATTTGGATGGTGACAGTGGAGGTCGCAATGGATTGGAGAGCTTTTTAGAAGGGAGAATCACCTGGTAACTGATTGGATATAGGGGGAATATAGTGACAGGGGCCAGAATGACTCCCCACATTCCAGCTTGAGCATCTGGCCGGAATTGACTGAAGAGGGAAGCATAGACTTAGGAGTGAATCACCAATGTCACATCTTTTTATGAGACAGGAAAGAAAGATATGTCTAGATTAAAGGAGAGAGAGATTGATAACCCAAGGGGAGCAAAACACTCAGAAATAGTCAACAGTAGAGCCAGAGTCAGAGAGAGAGAAAGAGATAGAGAGAAAATATACTCTGATTTAGGACTTCCACTCAACATTTTCTTGCTAGTGACTTCTTAGTTTCTCCTTTCTTAAATTTTAGAAATGACAAAAGTTATCCACAGCAAGCTAAGTGTTCTCACTCTAAGAGAATCTATATTTCTGCTCAATCCCAAATACATTCCCTCTGCCTCTCCCCACCATGGGGATTTTACATTTAATGGTCACTGAAAAGATTTGGGAAAAAACCCCTTCCTGTCTTCCCTTTAGTCTGGAGGAGAGAAGAGATTTTGGAAAACAGGCCATGCAAATCTCTAAGCTCACAATGAACTGTGAATTACAGAGTCATAAAAACCCACAATAAAAAAGAATGTGTGAACCTGACTTCTAGCTCGCTGTTCTGGCCTAATCAGGCTCTGTTATTTAATACAGAGGTGTGAACAAAACATGCTTCTTTGGTAAGTGAAACTTTCTACACCAGTGAACAAAAACAAATAGCCATGTCTGTTAAATGCAAAAGTGGAAGTGCAATTTGGGTGGGTGCGAGCTGTTCTTAGTTATTGGAATTGCAATGTCCTGGGGCAACCTGCTTTGCTCTCTCAAAGCTTTTGCATGAAAAATTCATGATAGCAGAAACAGCGCCAATACTGAAGTCAGTCAGTTGTAGGGAGGAATGAAGTCAAAGACAGTGGGTTGCATGCATGGGGACAGGTGTTTAGTTTAGTTCCATCCTGACTGCCTAACTAGAGGAATCCTAATGTTGTAAGATCATAAGGTCCTACTATAGGATTAGAAAGTCTCTGCTGTAATGTACTCTTTATGTGTCAAGATGAATGGAAGTTAAGCCGGCCTCATTCTATTAAGAGATGTCTCCTAGTCAGAGAGAGGCAAGTGACATAGTGGAAAGAGCATAGGTTTTGGAGCAAGCCAGAAATGACAATAAGTCCTGCCTTTACCATTTTCTAGCTTTGCTACTTGAGGCAATTTACTGAATCTCTCTGAACCTCAGTTTCCTCATCTGCATTCTGCGAGTGATAGTAGTTCCTACCTCTTAAGACAGTTGTGAGAATTAAATTAGATAAAACACATGAAAACTTCCATTGCAGATTCTGGGGTACATCTTCAAGGGTTACAACATGATCATTATTTCTTGCCTTTCCATCTGTGAGCACCCTTCCAACCTTCATTCTAACTCACACATACATATGCAAGATGACTGCATGGCTCTTTAAGACATATCACAGATGATAAGCCAAATAGGGAGATGGAATAGAAGAGGATGGAAAGTGCAAGTAGCCTTTAGAGTAATGGAAGCTCATAACTCTTTTATCTGTAAATTCTGTTCTTTTATCACATCTCTATTTCCTAGAGCAGGTCTTAACATGACATAGGAAGCCATTCTACTTATAAGGAGAATCTAAAACCAGGTCCCTCCTTTGTTTTTGTAAACTTACTTAAAACCAAACAATCAATAACAACAAAAACCCTTACCCCATCTGAGGGACAATTACATGGCTTTATTTCTTAAATTTCCAGTTCTAAATATTATACAATAAATATTTCTATAATATATACATAAGTTATGTTTGTACAATTTGGGAGGAATGTAAAGATGGGGAGAAGAGTGTGTATAAAGACTAGGTACCTTGTCCTCCCATTTCAGCCCCAGATCATCCATTTAATCACTGTGTGACCATAACAAACTCTTCTCTCTAGGCCTTGCTTCTTCTATCTATATCACGTGGAGGCTGAACTAGGTGATTTCCAAATGTCCTTCCCAGTTTACAATTCTACAAGATAGTTAAAGCAAAATAATGAGTCTGGTGCTCTCCCACCGTTCTTATCTTCAGGCAATCTGCATAACTCCATGACCAGGCCCTGAGCAGCTGTAAAGATTACTCTATTTTTCCTATGTCTTAATATAATATGTAATAAAAAGCATACTAAAGCATAAAATATGATTAAGGAAGTCCAAAAAGTTTTCTTCTAATAATAATTACTTTGATAAATAAAAACATTAAATCTTCAGTTGATTCCAAAAAATGGTTTTGGTGTTCCTGTTTTGCTGGTGTCTTAAGCAATGTTCATTGTGGTAGTTGGATAATCTGCCATGCCAATGTTGCCACACCAGTATAGGATTTCTTTTAGAGGTAAAATTGATCTCTTTCCTTTCAAGATCACATGAAGAGAAATATCCTAGTTCATCTAAGTTCATATATTATTGATGTTTTTCATGTAAATTTGGAATGAGACCCAAGACAAGGGAGAGAGACAAACTGCAGGAGAAGCTCAGAGTCACAAGTTATTATGACAGAATAATAAGGAAGCTACATTCCCAGGTCCTGAAAATCAGCCGGGACACTGGCAATGCAGGCTCAAGGAGGAAGGGCTGTTTTCTAAGTGCTGGGGTTCCGAGGTAGGAAGTCAGCACCCAATGGTCAAGGTGGCAGACAAAGAAGAGTCAAGAAGACCTAAAAGGTGAGGATGAATTTCAACCATTGACACTGGGAGTGAGTGAGCAGTATTCACTCTAACCAGAGCTTTGGACAAGACAATTTTGGAGACAAAAGAAATATACTCAAATACTATACTGTTTTTGCAGTGGTGAGAGCAAGATACTGAATATTTCAAGACACCCTTGCCTGCAAGACACAACTTAGAGTATCTTGGAGGGTAGTTGAGGGACAATGGTATCATTCCCTGACTGATTTATTGGGTGACCTCGGATCAGTAATATGTCTTCCTTGAGCCTCTCCTTCTTCATCTAAACAGGTCCTTTCTAATTCTAATATTCTATGTCTCTGTGAATATAAAAGAGAGATACTCATGTTAGCTAAAAAACTAGTTAACCATTATACTTTTTTTCCTTTGTTTTGGGCAGGGATCATAACTCTATGGCTTACTTTGATGAATATACCAAAACCTTCAAGATGGGTAGCAACAGTACCAGCATCTCTCAGACTGACTGCAATGTCCCTAATATGACATTTCAGTACTCCCTCTATGCAACCACCTACATCCTGATTTTCATCCCTGGTCTTCTGGCCAACACCATTGCCTTGTGGGTTCTATGTCGCTTCATCAGCAAGAAAAATAAAGCCATCATTTTCATGATCAACCTCTCTGTGGCTGACCTTGCTCATGTACTGTCCTTACCCCTCCGGATTTACTATTACATCAGCCACCACTGGCCTTTCCAGAGGGCCCTTTGCCTGCTGTGCTTCTACCTGAAGTATCTCAACATGTATGCCAGCATTTGCTTCCTGACATGCATCAGCCTTCAGAGGTGCTTCTTTCTGCTCAAGCCCTTCAGGGCCAGAGACTGGAAACGTAGATATGATGTGGGCATCAGTGCTGCAATCTGGGTCATCGTGGGGACTGCCTGTTTGCCATTTCCCATCCTGAGAAGCACAGACTTAGCCAACAGCACCAAGTCCTGCTTTGCTGATCTTGGTTACAAGCAAATGAATGCAGTGGCTTTGGTTGGGATGATTACAGTTGCGGAGCTTGCAGGATTTGTGATCCCAGTGATCATCATCGCATGGTGTACCTGGAAAACCACTATATCCTTGAGACAGCCGCCAATGGCTTTCCAAGGCATCAATGAGAGGCAGAAAGCACTGAGGATGGTTTTCATGTGTGCTGCGGTCTTCTTCATCTGTTTCAGTCCCTATCATATTAACTTTGTTTTTTATACCATGGTAAAGGAAACCATCATTAGCAGTTGTCCCATTGTCCGAAGCACGTTGTATTTCCACCCTTTTTGTCTGTGTCTTGCAAGTCTCTGCTGCCTTTTGGATCCAATTCTCTATTACTTCATGGCCTCAGAGTTTCGTGACCAAATATCCCGCCATGGCAGCTCTGTGACCCGTTCCCGCCTCATGAGCAGGGAGAGTGGGTCATCAATGATTGGCTAAAATAACTCTTCAATTATGACTTGGTTTACCTACATTCATTGGCATTTTCCAAAGGCAAGAATTACCATCCAGACAATTTCTTTCATTGAACCTTGGAAACAACAGAAATATGTGTTTTCTTTTGTGATAGTCGTGGCCTTAGGGGTGTGATAGTGAAGGCAGAGTGTGAAAAATGTGGGACATGAATGGAAGATGGGATTTACCTGTTTCCTCTGTGAAATTCAAGGCATTTTCTTATTAAAGAGATCTAGATCAAGTTTTTACAGATGTTTCCAATCGAATAGAAGTTGGATACTGTATCTTAAAAATTTCTTCAGTAAATAGTATATTGTTACTAAGATACAATAAATACATGAATCCTTTCTAACATGTAAAAATAAATTTCTTTCATACGAAGTCCTGTATTTCTGAATGAGAGTAAAAGTCTCCAATATTTCTAACAGAAAAATGCAGAGGGAAGGGCGCATGAAGAATTGAGGAAATATGTGCATAAATTTGAGGACTACACAACTGTTACAGAAGAAAGGGCATGGGAATTCATTCATTTATGGAAAATTTATTGGATATCTATTGTGTTCTGGGTTGCCACTTTGTTAAGTACTTTCACATATAACATCTCACCTGCTTTTTCTAATAAAACTGTGAAAGTTTCTAACACAAATAAATAAATGGAACCTCAGAAAGGTTAAGCAACTTACCTTGGGATAGACAGTAGTAAGCCACAATTTGTCCAGTATACACTACATATGCTTATTTCCTTGTTTGTGTTGTCACATTTATTAAGTATATATTAAACTTACCTTCAGTGATGAAGACACAGTCTAAAGCTAAGCTACATGAGATCAAGGCCATTTCAATGTGATTAGCCTGTAATTATCTGAACAAAAATCTGTAGGTTGTGGGTTTGACATGTCAGGCTTCAGTCTGCAAAGTCTCAAATGATAAACAGATATATCGTCCTAATATTGTTTCAATCTACAGAGTCTTGATGATAAGGGGCATAGGAAATTCAGATAGCTCATTATTTCTCATAAAATATATTTTAAGTTTTAATGCAGGTAATATAAATCCCATGAATAGATGAAAGAAAGAAAGCTATAAAATTGAATGATGAACATTCTGTAAAGTTTATTAGTTCTTTTGGAGTTCACCTAATGTGTTTTTTTTCTTAAACATTTCTACACATAACTCTGAACAAATTTGTGTTTCAGAGACTTTTAATAAGCTTTTCTGTGAACAGAATTCATGAATTTCATTAGAAACAGAAAATATTATCACATCGTGAGGAAATGAGAGAAAAGTGGGTGTCCTCCGTCTGGCAATCTCCTTATCTTAATTTTTCCAAAGGTTATGGGTGTTGTTTTAGAACCATTAGGGAGAATTTGAATGCAAATGATCCTTCAGCTTCTCATGTTGGTATTTATGAAGCTCAACTCATCACTTTCATATTGTATGTCTGTAGTTTAAATAGCATAGACTTTTGGTGTGCAGGGAGGAGAGGGAAGTGGTAGTTCTCAGAATATCTATTTGAACAGACTGGCTCTGGAAGAAGAAGAAGGGACAATGAGGGGAATTTTAAAAAAAGAACAAGATTTCTGGAAAGGGAGGGGGTCTGTAATTATAAAATCATGAAACTGGTTTTCTTGTACTCCATTAACCTTGACCTGAAGGCACTGCCTAAAGAGGATTTCCAGATGTACTTGAAGTTAATGGCATCATTATCAGAATGACTCAAGGAAATGATTTTGAAAGAAGCTCATTTGGAACTACATATCCTGCAATGTTTGTGGAGAAATGGAACCTCAGTTTCTCAAGAGTCACACTTCATATTCCTTCCTTTCAAGCTGTTGACATGAAGTAGTGTTTCAAGCACAGGATTTGTGGAATCATGGGAAAATTGAACTATGTACCTTTCATTTTGACCACTATTTAAGTGGAATCTTTGAGCTTTCTGGACATGTGAATCCCTACTGTGGTGAGAGAAAAAAAGATAAAAACATTAAAGTAAGCAATGGTTGGTTCTTGAATTTTAAGGGCTGAAATACCTGGCATAATGATGGGAAAAGATGACAGTGCTTGAGCTAATGAGTTAGCAGCTCAAGAAATCAGTGAGACTGCTTTAAAGTATTACAATAAACAACAATTTTAATAGTTATCCCTATGCTTGTCACAGGGACATGATATGAGACAAATAGGACAGAAAAATATATACCCTTCAATTGGTTTTTCAAAAAGTTAACACTCAAGTCCTACATTGCTCCCAAATCTCTGCAAGACAGCTGTCAAAATCTACATAGAACCATTTATCATTTTTGTTAGCAACATTCCAGTTCCATTCTTTTTGTTATTTTAAAATATACAATAAATTATTAACTATAGCTACCCTATTGTGCTACCAAACACTAGATTTTTTTCTTTGTATCTAACTGTAATTTATACCCATTAACTCTGCCCCCACCCCCTGCTACATTTCCCAGCCTCTGGTAACCATGATTCTACTCTCTATTTCTATGAGTTCAATTATTTTTTAGTTCTCATATATGAATGAGACCATGCAATCATGTGATATTTGTCTTTCTGTGCCTGACTTATTTCACTTAACATAAAGTCCTCAAATTCCATCCATGTTGTTGTAAATGACAGGATTTTATTTCTAATTTGATTATTATATATTGTATGCTTGTATCAAAATATTACATGTATCCCATAAATATGTACAAGTAATATGTATCCATAAGAATTAAAAATAACAAAATATTTTAAAATCTAAAAAAATGTACATAGAACCCATTCAGAATCTCGTAACACTGATGAAAGACTATTTAACCTTCTGATAGTTTTGGTAAAAATGGGAAGAAAATTCAGCAAAAATGGGAGAAATATAATACCTTTTACAATAATTTATATGAACTGAAATGTAGTTTAGGAATAATTTGTTATGCTGTTTAAGAAAACTTTAAATACTAGCATAGAGTATAGGTATAACATTTGTCATTGATTTAATAGATCACCCTTAAAAATCTGTGATCATTTCTATAAAAATATTAAGTCTCAAATTTTTGCTTTAAAATTTAACTCCCCTGTTATAAAATCGCTTCTATGAGAAAATGTTTCTTTTTACATATGTTTTTTTCATATTTTCCAGGAATTCAACCCACAATAAAGGTAAGGTTACTCCTTATAATAAAAATTTAAATATATATTTCACTTTTAGGTAGTAAAAAGTATGAGTGTCATGTTATCCTTTCTGAGCTAGTACTGTACCTTTAAGTATGCATCAAATGAAATACATAACTTCAAGTATGCTATTATCCTCTAAAGCTCTGAAAGAGTTAATTAACCTTCCAAACTCACAAATTTACTGCCAGTAACTAAGTGAGGTACTTTGGTTCCTTGACATTTTAATCATTCATCACAGTTTTGTTTTAGGAACAGAAAATTGTTTCTATTTTTTATTTAGGTATTCCTTTGTCCAAGTAAATTGGGTAATACATATCATTGTTTATTCTGAGATTTGTATTATCTAGATAATTCCACAAACATAAACATGAATAATCGGAAATATACAACAAAAATAGCTATCATCTACTGAGTCTAGCTATGTGAGGGGCTTTACATGGATTGTCATATTTAATTCTCACAATGACCTCATGAGGTAGGTACTATAATTATCCTTACTTTCCAGATTGGGGAAAAAAAATAAAGCACAGAGAAGTTAAGTAACTTCCTCAAGGATATACAGCTAATAAATGATAGAACAAGGATTTTTCACTTTGGAAGTCTGAGTCTAGAGCTGATGTGCTTAACCACTATACTAGCAGCCTACATATTACTATAATAGAATGAATTTTATGGAAAAGTTCACATTTTTAAGGAAGTTTTCCCTTTTATCCAAAACAACCATACAATCAGAGTGTTGGGATACTTGCATTGAAGTTTGTTTCATACTTTCCAACATTCTAAAACTTCCTTTCTAAATATATAAACTATAATTTGTTGATTTATAATAACAGGTTTTAAAAGTTAAATTAAATTTTAAAAATTTCATTTTTATCATGCTTCACTTTCTAAATGCTTATTAAAACCTCTTGTTGAAAATAAAAGTCCTAAGGATTATTGTGAATACATATATGATGGTATGGATGGCCTGTGTCATAAGTATATACATTTTTATAAAAGAAAAACTTGAGAAAATACACCAAAATGTTAGAGTTAGTTATCTTTGACAGATCTGATTATGAAAAATTATTATTTTCTACCTTATATTTTTCAGATCCTTCACAATTTTTTCGGTAAAAATATTATTTTTAATCAGAAAATGGTAAATACTATAAAATGTGAGTTGGGAATTAGGTAAATGAAGAAAAGTACAATTGATTCAGAACAAATAAAGTTTGGGGGATAGATTAAAAAGCCCAATAAGGTATAGTAAATTGTTGGTAGACTTTAAATTATATAAAAAGAGGGTGTAGGTTCTGAAACATCCATGAAGTATTTAAAAAGTTGACTTTACATATTAAGTCATAAAGAAAGCTTCAGATGAAAAAAGCAGTACTACACATATGACATTACATGACCAAAATTAGAATTATCAAGAATGCAAATAGAAAATAAAAAGGACACAGAATAACCAATATGAGATAAAATTTTAAAAACGCTATTATAAATCTAATATAAATAAATTTGAAAATCTTATTAAAATGGATGATTTTTCTGTTTAAAATAATGATTCAAATAAAGAAAGAATAGAAAACTGACTACATAAGAAAATTTTTAAAAAGTATTAAACACATTTTCACCAAGGATAACTATACCTTAAAATTATACATTAAAATTTTCAATGAGCTCATAATTTCCATTTTTCATAACTGCCTCTAAAATCCAGAAATAAAGGTAAACTTCTAGTTCATTTTATAATATGATTTTATCCTTATTAAAAACATAAAAATAAATTAATGTCATTTATAAATATAGTCAAAATAGATATATAAAATACTAGAAAATACAATTCAGTGATGCATTAAGTTTCTACCATTAACATGTCTAAGCAATAAATTTATAGTAAATCTATAGCATAATCTATTTAAGCATAATTTTAGTACCATTTCAGGAATATAAGGAAAGCTCAACATAAAATTTTTCCAATTATAAACAAACCCAATAAAATCAACCCTTTCTTCTTCTTCTCCCCAAACTGAAAATGAAACTAACTTCAAGGGGAAAATTCAAGCACTTGTCAATCTGTGAGGAATGGATCAATGAACAACAAGAATTATCTGTCTGTTTTATATCAACTGCCTATTATGAAATGATCAAAGAGGACAAAAAGCACTTTCATGTCATTTGATTATCACCATTTGATCAGAAATGGGATACAATGATGTGTTTGACTGTTAAGTCTCAGAATAATTGACTTTAGAATGTCTTCAGCCATATTGCAACCATAGATGCTTGACTCTAGGGAGGTATATTTCAGTTTACAAAGTACATGGTCAGTCTCATCCAGTTTGGGGGAAGATGAAATATTTGCTAACAGACCATCTTTGCCCAGATTCAAGGGCAAGACAGTTATGTATACAGATAGATAAAATTCTGACAAGACATTAAAACATGGCCCAATGCTGCATTTTTGGGACATCTGTCAAATTTTTAAAATTAAGAACTGTGTCTTCTGGAAGGGTAACTATAAAGACTTTCATAGTATATTTAGCAGGCCACCAAAAAATACAAGTCCTCATTTCACTGCATTTTTTAAAAAATCTTTCTTCTTGCTACTCAAGACACATGAAGTGTTTGAGAGAGAGGAATTTACCCTGTGTTTTTCTGTGGAAAATCTAACTTACTTTAAACAAGTATTACTGAGCTTCTTTCTATGTCATCTGCAAGCCGCAGCAATGAATCACTAGTTCCTGATATGCAGTGTGGCTATACTTGGATTTTTGACATATATCTAAAGATGCCATGGACACAGATTCCTTCCAACCACAGACCAAAGGAGGGTGGCCAAGTCCCTTCTGTGATGGAAAACACACATACAAACCATAGTGGAGGCACATCAGAATAATAATAATGTTTTTAAATGATGTAAAATAGAGGGGAAAGGAGCAGAAGAGTCGGAGAACAACTCAGTCTTAGCTTTACTCGCTTTTTCCTGGCTTCTACTTCCTTTAGAGTTTGTTTCAGTTCCCCAGTCTTGGGTGTGCAGAGGCTGCCTTACTTGCTTCTCCTGTTCGCACAGTCCCTGTCCTCTCACTGTTTTGTACACTCACTCAGACAGTAAGCATGGTGAAGTGGAAGCCTGTCTTTAGAGTCAAACAGACTGGCTTCAAGTTCTGGTTTTTTTTCACTTACTGGTTGTTTGACCTTGACCAAGTTATTTTACCCCATTTAACTGGGACTTTTTGAGCCTCAGTTTTCTTATACCTAAAGAGAAACTACCATTATTTGTCTCACAAGACTGTTGTGAAGATTAAATAAATAATGGCTATGGAAGGGCTCTATAATCTGCTATATTAATAATTTGTTTTATTATTCTCTCTATATTTACTGAGAGTATAATAAATAAAAGGCACTTTTCTAGATCTTTGAAAATAGAGTTCTTTTAAATTAGAGTTCTTTTAGACTATGAGGCAAACAAAAGAATGACTAATAGCAGGAATTTTAAGTGCCCTACCTACCCGAAGTTTAGCTTTTTGTCGATCACATATGGAAGTGGGTTTGTCTACTGACAACATATGGGAGGCTAGTCTTGCTAATATTTTAGTGCAATAAAAAGAGATGACTCCTTTTTGGGAAAGCAGTTTGGCAAATGTGTCAGTTTGGAAAAATATATCAATAACTTTAAAAATGTTCATATACTTTGACTTAGTAATCACACCTTGAGGAATCTCTCAGTGAATTAAATTTGAAAAAAAAAGAAGTTTTTAACAAAGGGGTTCATTCTGGTGCTATTTATAATAGCAAACAATTGCAAGCAGTGTAAATGACCAGTACTGGAGGACTGAATACATAAGTTGTACTATATCCATCTGTTACAATGTTATATAGCCATTAAAATTATTTCAAGAATAGTTTACTAACGTAAGAAAACACGTATAATGTCGATTAAAATAAAATTCAAAGTTGGATTTGGTTTGAATATACAAAATTATATATACAATGTGATCCAACTATATAAAATATATCCATATTATAAAATTTTGTTTAAAAGTGAGATATTAATTTGTTCATTTAACAGATTTTAATTGAACACATTTGCTAGGTTCTTCCTTGACACTGGATATGTACAGCTAGACAAGACAAAAACAGCCCATGCCCTCATAGAATTCTTTTTAAGGATTTAACAACCAAACAGAGTTTAATGTCAAGGTGAGAGCAGAACACATCTGATAGACTGTATCACTAAGATATGGACTTGATTAGGTATCATGTGCTACATTTTCAGACAACTCAAAATGTGAAAACCAATAACCACAGACTGTGAAACTGTGGCGTCATGGAAAGAACATAGTATTTGGAGTCAGATAACCGAGTCTAAGTCCTTATGCATTCTCTAATCTTGGGTTTACTTCACTTAGCTTCTCTGAGCCTATTCCCTAGTCTGCAAAAAGAGATAGTAACAATACTTATCTCTAAGGATTTTAGTAAAGGTTAAATGAGTTTAAGAGACAGCCTTGTATAGAAGGTAAAGTGCTATAAAAATATTATTCTTTGGAAGGTGTTTCTATATTTCAAAAGTCTCAGAAAAAAAGAGCATTTTTTGACTTTTGACCCTGCATTTCAACTTCCAAGAATTTAGATTAAAGAAATAACTAAGGATACAAACAGATTTAGCTACAAGGATGCTCATCACAGTATAGTTTATAATAACAAAATATTGGTGACAACTTAACAGGTAACATAAATTATGATAGATATAATTAAAAGAATAAATACTTTGCAGCCATTTAAAATGGTGTTGTAGATGATTATTTATACAGTGAAAGATGTTCACAATATACTGTTAGTAAGACAAGTAGACTACAAAACATTATCATCATTATATTTCAGATTTTAATGGTTTCCATGAATGCATGGATAATGAAATTATGGTTAATTTATATACTTTCTCTTCTTTCTTTCTTTCTTTTTTCATTTATTTATTTTTACTTATTTTCTTGCTTTTTTTGCTATCTTTCTTTCTATTTTCCTTTCTGCTCATTCGTGCCTGAAATATATTTTGTCACTGAAAATGAATAGCCTCTGTAATTGGAAAGAAAAGTTACTTTAAGTAAAAACTGAAAGAAAGTAATTCTACCAGAGAAAGCAGATTAAAGAAAAGCAAGAAGAAGCTTTGATGAAAGATCACATTGAAGAAGATACTTGAAAAATCCATAATCACTTCTCTCTCTCCAAAGCTTCAAAACTATTCATTAAAAGAGTGTTCTGCTCACTAGAGTAATCAGAGAGACTTGTCAAAGGAAATCTTCTTTCAAGATGATCCTTTCTACCCTCTTCACACAGGAGCACCTTAATTAATAGCTCATCTGAAGGATGGAATGACAACTGGAAAATTGTCTTTCACCAGCTTACTGCACAGTCTAAAGTAAGTTACAGAGCTTCTGTAATTTTTTTCTGTTCCTAAGAACTACTGAGAGTAAATTTGAATTTGGTGGTATAATTACATTTGGTACTGGTCAAGTTAAGTAACATTAGTAAAGGTTTCAGCATGAAGGATATTTGGTATGAAGTTTCCCCTTCTCTATCTCCACCTAAAGTGAAAACTTGCATTCACTTTCAGGTATGAGGCAAATTCTGAATGATGCTGCATTTTCAAATGTTCAGGTTTCCATATGCCTTCTCTACTACCCACTCTGCCTCAACATAAAAATGTCAAATGCAAAGGTTCTTTCACAAAGCTCAAAGTAAACTCTGAACATTCTTCAGGGGTCTCCATAATAAACACACCAATGTTCCTGAACAAAGTGGGGAAATAAAAGAATGAGCTCAGAGGTTCAATTTCCAAGATTAAACACCGCATAAATGACCTAACAACACAGGCCACATAGGAGAGTTGAATGGGGATGTGGTGGGAATCAACTCCCCTACATCTTTAAGTCCTTGGTGGTGGCCCTACTTAGTATCTGCAATCCCCCAAGGAATGCAGTGTTGCTTTTGATTTACTATTTTCCTAGGTAGAGGCAGTTCTAATTGCTTCCACTTGATCTTTCTTTCTACAATAGTGCTTACTCTAAAAGTCAGGGAACAGGCCGGGCGCGGTGGCTCACGCCTGTAATCCTAGCACTCTGGGAGGCCGAGGAGGGCGGATTGTTTGAGCTCAGGAGTTCGAAACCAGCCTGAGCAAGAGCGAGACTCCGTCTCTACTAAAAATAGAAAGACATTAATCGGACAACTAAAAAAATATAGAAAAAATTAGCCAGGCATGGTGGTGCATGCCTGTAGTCCCACCTACTCGGGAGGTTGAGGCAGAAGGATTACTTGAGCCCAGGAGTGTGAGGTTGCTGTGAGCTAGGCTGATGCCATGGCACTCACTCTAGCCTGGGTAAAAGAGTGAGACTCTGTCTCAAATAAATAAATAAATAAAAATAAAAATCAGGGAACAAATGTGGGAATTTTGCTACCTGATAAATATGTCTATTCCAGTTAATGCTTTCTAGAATTGGGAAATAGCTACAGACTTGGTTCAGGGACACTGTGAGACAGGCCTGAGCTACAGCTCCGTTGGTCATCTGATCTCGATAAGCCCTTACTTTAACTGAAGGGCCACAGTGACCTTTTTGGGTATTCCAGAATCAATGCCAGTTCATAGCCAGTATACAATAGTTCCCAAAAGGTCTGATTATTTTCTTTTACCTAATGCAGAGTTACTTTAGCCTACTTTCAGGAAGCATAAGAGAAAGATGAACAATATAAACTTTCAGTGGTATAAGGAGGTCCTTCCTTATGGGGACTTAGCTTCCCCTTTACTTAACGGGTTCCGGGTGTTTAAATAGACTCAAGGCTGGAGATTGATTGAGGGGCCATGACTATCTGTTTTTATTATTTGAGTTAGACTTTTGTTCATTTGACCTGGAACTGTTTTGCTTATACAGATCAACTAAGAATTTAGTAGGTTTCCTATCTATTTCATTTCTAGGAACACCATGGTTAACTATCCAATGCCATAAATCTGTATGAGTTGGACTATTTTGATTGATCCTTTGACTCTGGTGTTCATTATGGTAACTATACTGACCTTGCCTTTGGCAGTTGATTGCCTCCACTTGGCCTCTGCCATGCTAGGATCCAATTACTCCCACTGCATTTAGGTTTTCCAACCTGGGGAGCCTGTAGTTTCCACTGTAAGATATAGACTGCAGAGAAAAATGATCATGGAGCTCTTCAAGGATGGGGCTACCCTCACACATTTATATCTCAGAGTACTGATGAAAAGTACATCTTTTGGACCTTTCTAGTGTGTTTAAATAGGCCTTAAATGACAAATCCACTCTAACATTCCAATCTCCCTAAACTTTTGAATCTCTTCCTCTATGTTAAACTAAGGGAGTTTGGGAATTTCCAATTTTCTCACAGTGGACCATCTTTTAATTTGCTCTCAGTGGACCATCTTTTAATCCATATTTCAGCCAACCAACAAAACAAACTGACAGAGCCCTTTCTAACTCCATGAGATGCAACATTAAATGCAGAATCTCTCTTAGTGGGCCCATATCAAAAAATGCAGTCAGATCCAAATTCATGTTCTTCCATCATTATCTATACCCTTAATATCCATTTCCAGACATGTTCTCTTAATTCCTGCTTATATATATTAGAGAACTCAAGTAGTGCTTTTGGAGTGTAGCATGCCTTCTTATGGATAATACTTTGTACTCACCTTTAAGATCCTGCTGGGACTTGAGTCCACTTATAAATCTAGAAGCAAAGGGGGTGGTGTGGGTAGGTCCTGAGGAGAATAAGCATTGTCTTCTATGGAAACTGCTTCAGGCTAGACCATCACTATTCCCTCAGACAATTCAGGGTTAATTTCCTCATATGGAGGTGGAAAGGGTGATGTCACTGTAGGTGTAGAGACTGCTATAACTGGAAGTGGAGATGCCACTTTTGTTTGGGGTAGGGAGACTTCTTCTACCAGGAAAAAAAGACTCATCAGAATTTAGGGGCTCAAGAACTCCAACTTCATCAGAGTCTTACAACACATTCACATCCCAAAATACAGGATCCCATTCTTTTCTAATCAATGCCTTCACTTTAACAATGGACAGTCTATGAGTCTGAAAGTTCAACTTGCCTTGTAATTCAACCAATCACAGGATGAGATCTTGTAGTTTAGTTTTCAGCAATTTCAGTCCTATAAGTCTATGGCTATAAGAGATAAGGTTCTCCCTTAGGGCTCATCTAGAAGCTTCTAAGTCATTTATGCAGTGCTTAAGTTTAGAATTTGAACCCTTGTGCTTATTCTTTTTTTCCCCTCTTTGTTCAGGAACATTAAGACCAATAAACCAACATCATCACATTTCTTAGTTTTTCAAAAATTCTCAAAAGTATCATATTCATAATTATTTATCTCCTTGCTTCTTATAAGTAGTTAATTAGGAACACCAGATACAGACATTTTGCATACCTCTACAAACGGTTCAAGCCATGGACTGTCAATGCTCTCTTTACCACTAGAAATAGTCATTAACATCTTTAAATCTAATCAGATTAGAGTGCCAATTCCAGAAACCCCCAAACCAATTCAGAAAACGCATTCTTAAAATTCTGTTCCTCTAGAACCACACTCAGTAGCAAATCTATATTAATCAATGTTCTCCAGAGAAATAGAACCAACAGAGTATATATCAATATTTAAGAGATTTGTTATGGGTATCAGCTCACATTATTATGGCGGCCAAGAAGTCTCACAATATGCTGAAGAATCAGGAAAATCAGTGGTGTAATTCAGTTTGAGGCTGAAGGCCTGAGCACCAATGGGGAAAGGGAGGGCATGGGAGGAATGCTGGTGTAAGTCCTGAAGTCTGAAGGCCCAGGAACTTGGAGTTCTCATGTGTGAAGGTAGAATGTCCCAGCTCAAGAAGAAAGAGTAAGAATTTGTCCTTCCTATACCTTTTTTGTTCTATTCAGGCCCTTAATGGATTGAATGATGCTCACCCACATTGGAGAAGACAGATCTACTTTACTCAGTCTATTGATTCAAAAACTAATCTCTTCCAGTAACAGCCCTGTAGACACACCCAATAATATTTTGCCAGCTATCTGGAAAACTACTTAACCCAGTCAAGTTGACACATAAAATTAACCATCACAACAATCATATCCTTATTTCTACTGACAGGATGGTGGAGCCTGAAGACATTCAAGATACACACACCCACGTATAAAAAGACTGATTTTTGACAATATTTCCAGGACCATTCCATAATAGAAAAAATAGACTTTTCAACAAATAGCGCTAGGACAAATTTTACCATATCAAAAATTAAGTTGAAATGGGTAGAATATATAAATGAAAGAACTTAAACTATAAAACTCTTAGAGGAAAACAGGAGAAAATGTTTATGAGTTTGGACATGGCAATGAACTCTTAGATTTGATATTAAAAGACCTAAAACAAAAGAAAATATATAAATCAGTCTTTATTAAAATTAAAAATTTTTGTTCATCAAGGGATAGTATCAAGAAAGTGAAAAATAACTCACAGAATGAGAGAAAATATTTGCAAAGCAAAGCTGATGAAGGATTGTATCTAGAACATATAAAAGACTCTTACAACTCAATATTATAGAGACAAATAACCCAATTAAAAATGGACAAAGGCAGTAGTAATCCCAAATATATACAGCTAACTGATCTTTGACAAATGTGCCAAGAATACATAATGAGGAGAGAGAGTCTCTTCAATAAATGGGGTTAAGAAAACTGAATATCTACATGTAAAAAAAAATGGGATTGGACCCTTATATTTCACCACACAGAAAAATCAACTAAAAATGCAATAAAGGCTCAAACATAAGATCTGAAATCATAAAACTCTTAAAAGAAAACATAGGGGAAAACTTCTCGACATTGGCCTTGACAATAATTTCTTGGATATGACACCAAAAGCACAGGCAACAAAAGCAAAAATAACCAAGTGAGATTACATCAAACTAAAAATTTTCTACATAGCAAAGAAAACAAAAAAAAAATACAGAAGCAAATTATAGTATGGTATAAAATATCTGTGAACCATTTATCTAACTAGGGGTTAATATCTAAAATATATAAGAAACTCCTAAAACTCAATAGCAAATAATAATAATAAGCTGACTTAAAAATGGACAAAAGAACTAATAGACATTTCCACAAGGAAGACATACAAGTGGCCAACAGGGATATAAAAAGGTGCTCAATATTACTAATCATCAGGGATATATGAGATAGTATCTCACACCTGTTAGGATGAATATTATCAAACAAATTAAAGACAACAAATGTTGGCAAGGATGTGGAGAAAAGGAAACCCTTGTACACTGTTTGTGGAAATGTAAATTGGTGCAGCTACTATGAAAAGACCATGAAGTTTCCTTAAAAATTTTTAAAAATAGAACTACAGTATGATCCATCAATTCACTTTTGGGTATATATTCAAAAGAATTGAAATTAGGATCTCAAAGATATACCTTCATTCATTCCATGTTCATTGCAACATTATTCACAAAAGCCAAGACACAGAAGCAACCTAAATGTCCATCAATGAATGAACAGATAAAGAAAATGTGGTACTGTATATACATACAGTAGAATACTTTAAATATTCACACTTTAAAAATGAGGAAATCCTGCCATTTGTGACAACATGGATGAACCTGGAGGACATTAGGCTAAATGAAATGAACCAGTCACAGTGGGACAAATACTATATGATATCACTTATATGACAAATCTAAAGTAGTCAGACTCATAGAAACAAAGGGTAGAATGCTGATTGCCTGGGGCTTGGGGAAAGTAGAAATATGACAGTATTAGATAAATGACAAAAAGTTTTTGTTATGTAAGATGAATAAGCCCTAGAGATCTACTGTGCAGCACAGTGCCTATACTTAACAATAATCTACTGTGTATTTAAAAAATTGCTATGACTCCATACGAAACGTAAAATTAATTGGCCTAGGCAAAGAATTTATGAAGAAGACCCCAAAAGCAACTACAGCAACAACAAAAATAAATAAATGGGACCTAATCAAATTAAAAAGCTTCTGCACAGCCAAAGAAACTGTCACAAGAGCAAACAGGCAACCCA
>CAUYSK010010518.1:0-10249 GCA_963575035.1 Avahi laniger
TCATGCATGACCACCAGGAGATACAACAGGGCACACGGAATGGCGAACCCTCCACCCCACAGGCCAGGGGGATGTCACTGTAGCCACTTCCAGTGTCTGAGGTCCTCTCCATAGGCTGCAGGAGGGAAATCCCTCCAATGGAATCTTGCCAGGACCTCTTCCACCTCCCCAATATAAAGATGAAATGCTCCCTCGCCAAAAATTGCCTCCAGCCTGGACCAAAGAGTCACTGGTACCTGCCTTTCATTCTGGCCACTGTTTCCATTTCTCCTAACCTCACCCATGCCCTCCACCCTCTAATGAGCCCTTGAGCACTGGAAGAGGAAATGCCAGCAAGATGGGGATGTCTGGTGGCCCCGCTGGCTCCAGAGCAGAGCTTGCCTGGGGGACGGAGGTCCCTCCTGATGTCATCGCTATTAAAGAGGCTTCGGGCTCCTCCTGTCCAGCCCTGGGTAATGGGCTCAACAGCTGGACCTGTGCGGAAGCAAAGCCGCTGAGGCCGCCAGCTGGGATGTTGAGTTGCTGGGCGACAAGACGCCTGGTGGGAACAAGAGGCCCTGAGAAGAGCAGGACAAGGACATTCATCCCAGTCTGTTGTCTGTCCGCAAAAGAAGCCAATATGCTGGATATAGAACCCCTTCCTGGGCCTGGTGAGATATATGAGCAAGTAGAAGATGGAATAATGCCCCCACCGGGCCCCCATGTTGTGGTCAATAATTGAGTCCCTGTCCAAAAAGTGAGGACACTCATTAACTCTCATGTTATTAATAATAAAGACAAAATAACTTGACGCAATTCGAGTAGGAGTATACACAGGAGTGGGTTACATATAGAAGCTAATCTGGAAAGACTTTTTGGAGAAGGTTACTTTGAATTTTGAACTGTTCCCTGATGGATGAGAAGACAAAGATGTGTATGTAGGAAGTCTGTGACTAGAGGTGCAGGTGACATCCCCGCAGAGAGAAAGGGTGGTACCTGGAGAAGAAGGAACACAAGCGAAATGTCTGCAAATCAAAAAAAAAGAAGAAAAAGAAAGAAGGGGATATGCTATCCTCAGTTTCTAGAACCAAAGAGGGAACTCAGAGTCAGAGAAAGAGTTGTCACATGACCCTGCTGTGGCATTCAGGGAGTGGGAGGGGGCTGGGCCTCAGCGCAGGCTGGAACTGAGACCCTTTATATATATATATATTGTTTTGTTTTGTTTTTAAGACAGAGTCTGGCTCTGTTGTCCTGGCTAGAGTGCCATGGTGTCAGCCTAGCTCACAGCAACGTCGAACTCCTGGGCTCAAGCGATCATCCTGCCTCAGCCTCCCGAGTAGCTGGGACTACAGACGTGTGCCACCATGCCCGGCTAATTTTTTCTATATATATATTTTTAGTTGTCCAGATCATTTCTTTCTATTTTTAGTAGAGATGGGGTCTTGCTTTTGCTCAGGCTGGTCTTGAACTCCTGACCTTGAACGATCCACCCGCCTCGGCCTCCCAAAGGGCTAGGATTATAGGCGTGAGCCACCGCACCCGGCCTACTTGATTATTTTTGTACAGTAAATTCATAGAAGTCAGATAGCCACTGACTGATGCCAGCTGCTCACGCTTGTAATCCTAGCACTCTGGGAGCTCGAGGCAGAGAATCACTTGAGGCAGGAGTTCAAGACCAGCCTGAGCACAAGTGGGACCTCCTCTCTACAAAAAAAATATAAAAATTAGCTGGATATGGTGGCACATGCCTGTAGTCCCAGGTACTCAGGAGGGTGAGACAGGAGGATCACTTGAGCCCAGGAGTAAGAAGATGCAGTGAGCTACAACGATGCCACTGCATTCTAGCCTAGGTGACAGAGTGAGACCTTGTCTCAAAAAAAAAAAAACAAAAAACAAACACTCCCAGAAGTCAATGGCGGTGTTTCAGGGGTCCACGATCACCCATACACTCAGTGATTCTCTAGAAAGATTCCCAGGACTCAGAGGTTGTGGTACTCATGGCTGTGGTTTATTATAGCAAAAGGATACACACCAATAATCTGTCAGGGGATTAGTTAAAAATAAAAACACACACCAGGTTCAGCAAGGGAAAAAGACACGTCAGGTGGGATCTGAAGGCATCCAGGCACAGGAGTGTGAAGTTCTCCATCGGGGAGGAGGGAAGGGCCTGCACGAAACACGCTCCTGCCTCTAGCAGCGAAGTGCAGCAACACAGGTGCAGTGTTTCTTCCCAGGGAAACGCACTTAAGACTCAAGGGCCAGGGTTTTCACTGGGCATTGGTCACATAGGTGACCAGCCACCATGACCAAAATTCCAGACTCTCGGAAGGGAATAAGTTGTTCACCAAAAATCACATTTTTTGTACAAACAGTTTAGGTGAGCTGGTCCAGGGTATCAGTGCCCAAGGTGGGCAAAATAGCCTTATGAATAAAGAGAATATTCCACAAGCCAAGTTCTCAGACACCAGTCAAGAGCCAGTCTTGCAAGCAATCCCTCTTAATGTAGCAACATCAAGTCTGCTGTATTAACCCTTTCCAACATGAACTGGGTCATTCCTGTCTACTTCCATAGAGAGAAGGGATGGCAGCGCCAGGCTGAGGCCTCCTCTTAATTCTTCCGTGACTTTGCTTCCCTATGCCCTCTCAGCCCTGTCCTTTGGCTGCCCTGTGAGTAGCTGTTTCTTCCATGTGGCTGGCTAAGGCAAATGTTCTTCCTTGCTGATAAATAAGATAGCTAGTATCAAGAGGCTATAACACTTTGATTTTCCTCTTCTGATTTCAGAGCAGCCTGAACATGCATTCCGTGCCCAGCTACCTCACCCAGCCTCCACCACCTCCTCCGCCCCCTCCACCACTCCCTCCACCCCCACCCCCCCAACCTCCCCCACCCCCACCCCAGAACCTTGGCCCCCCTGGGCGTCCCAACCCTGGTGGGAATGGCGTGGTGGAGGTGTACAGCACTGCAGCACCGCTAGCTGGGAGTGGAACAGTGGAGATCCAGGCACTGGGGATGCAGCCCTACCCGCCCCTGGAGGTGAGCAGAGGGGGTGGGGGGTGGGACAGAGGAGGAAACTGGTCATGGTCATCATAGACAGCCCAGACTTTTCCTGAGCACCAGCTGTGTGCCAAGCACTGTGCTGGGGATACCATGGGGAGCAAAACCAGATCCAATCCCTGCCTTCATGGAGTATATGACATCATGGGAGAGAAGAACTCTAATCAAAGCCTCACACCTATAAATGTAAGATGCAAACCATGAGAAAGTGGGATGAAGTAGAGGTTGTAGCCAAAATATAAGCTGCTCAAAACAGTCAGGGAACACCTGCCTTTGGGGAGAAGATTCCAAAAAATTATCTGCATAAGCATCTCTTACATTTTTTAACAAGCGAGGTGTATCAGTTAGCTACTGCTGTGTAAGATATATCGATAAGACCTCAGTGGCATATAGCAAAAAAGTGTTTATGTTCCCGTGTGTAGAGTGGTCAGCTAGACATCTCTAGTGATCTTGGCTGGGCTTATCCACATGTCTGGAGGTTGGCTGGCTGTTGGCTGGCTGTTGGCTGCTCTAGGATGGCCTGGGCTGGGACAGGTGGGATGACTCAGCTCTGTCCCATGTGATTCTCATTCTCTACCAGGTTCTCATGGCCATGGTGGAGGTGCAAAAATGGAAGCAGAAATGATCAAAGCCTCTTGAAGTTTAGGCTTGTAAGTGACACACTGTCGCTTCTATTTACCAAGGCAGGTCACAAGGCCAGCTTAGATTTAGGGGGTAAGGGAAATAGATGCCACCTCCTAATGGGAGAAGCTGTAAAGTCACACTGCAAAGGCATGGATATGGAGAGGGTGGAAGAATTGGGGCCGTTATATAATCAATGTACTGTACTAATTCCCTGCTGATGTGCTCTGAGCTACAGGTTACTCTCAAGACACTGAGTTCATAGAACCTTCCCAGACTACAGGGTATGCCAGAGGGTATGGTTATGACAGAGATAGCCAGTCTGCGCTTAAAGTCACACTATCCCAGACTCACTCTAGGGTCCAGCCATACAGACATTCCATGTCAGGTTGTACCTGTAAAGAGAGCCCAGACCAATGGGAAAATCCCACCACAAGGCATGTGATGTTATAAGCCTGTAAGAGGATTTGCCCTAGCCTGGGAGAATAGAGCAAGCTTCCCTAAGGAATTTATTGAATTGAAAAAAAGTTAAGTCAGTGGGATGCTGAGATGACACTGGTGGCTTGGTAGACAGAGGGGACCAGCCTAGGGGAGCTGCTGCTGTTTATTTTCCATGTAGATGAGGGTTCTCTTTAAGGGCAGAGCGTGAGTCTTATTTAACTTTGCATCCTTAGCACCCAGCAGAGTACCTGGCCTGTAGCACACACATAGCAGGGCCCTCTAACCTCAGTTTCCTGTCCTCCAAAATGTGAACTCTCCTTGCAGAGCTGTCAAGGATAATGAGAGCCTAACCCAGTGGCAGTCACATAATTGCTCAGTAATACCTGGAGTGATGGGTGAATTTATTCATATGACAAATATTTATTGAATGCCGTATTGGCCAGGGTTTGGTCAGCAAAACAGAAACCATGCTAGGTATTTCTGGCACTGGGATTTGGTACAGGAAGTTAGATGCTTCCTGTACCTAACTGATAGAAGGGCTAGAGAAACAAAAGTCGGGGTTCGTGGGTTTCAGGTTCACTGCTGTAGCTTGGCCCAGAGAGCCAGGGCCCTGCTGCTGTCCCCAGAGGTGAGGACACGGTAGGATTCCGTTGCTCATGTTTTGGCTGGTGATTGGGAGGGAATGCAGAGTTCAGCCAGCCACTCCAAACTCACAACTGCAGAAGATTGTCTTTCACCCTGGCTGCTGGAGGAGAATGGTTTCCACTTCCCTTCTGCTTTCTGAATCTCATGCAAAAGCTTCTGAGGTGCAGAACCTAATCGGTGTTCAGAACCGTGCTGGCAGGGGAATGTCATTCCAAGCTTGCCGCCCTCGCGTTTCGGGGAGAGCATGGTGGGGTGTGGGATTGGTGCCAAGAGACAGCAGACAAGGTCTGGCAAAGGCACCTACTGGTGCCGTATCGGATGCTCACTGAATGCTTCAGTGAGTTCATTCATTCAGCAAATACCTGCTGAGTGTCCACTCTGGGCAGACATTTCTCTAGGCCTGCTGACAGTGCGGTGAGCAAGAGCAGACACAAAGCCTGCCCTTGTGGAACTAGGCAGATAATAGGCAAGGTAAATAAGTCAGATACACAATTTTAGATCAGTCTAAGGAGAAAAAAAAAGCAAGAGAAGGATAGGAAGTGGAAATTTTGGATAGGACACCCCGGGAAGACCAACGAATGATGAAAAAATGAATTCTTTACATCGCCCTAGTGTCATGATGTAAGCTTAGTGTTAGCTAAGTTCAAATGGCTCGGAATTCATTTGATTCATTTCTTGTGGCCTCCATGTCAGTTCTCAGTTGAGGGAAGCCTGCTACTGTGACATTTGGTGGTGTCAGTTAGAAAGTAGAGTAGCTGGTGAGGGCACAGACCCTTTCGTATTCCTGGTTCTCTTGCGCCAGCAAACTACTACTACCACTAGTAATGATGCCAATAATAACAGCTAATGTTTATTGAGTGCTTACTATATGCCAGCCAGTGTTCTGAGCCTTTTACGTGTTACCTCATTTAACTCTCACAACAAGCCTATGAGAGACGTACTATGACTAGTCCCATTTTACAGATGTGGAAACTGAGACAGAGAAATTAAAAGATGCCCAAGGTCACTCAGGTGGTAAGGGGCAGAGTCAAGATTTGGACCCAGGCATTGTGACTCCAGAGTTGTTGTGGCTGCTGGTTTCATGAAGTTCTAGGGGTCTTGGGAGTGACTGGGGTGACAGGAGTGACTGTGCCAGGTAGAGAGGTTGGGATGGTGATGTGGGGGGGGTGGCTGAGGTTTGTCAGGGCCGCAGCTCTTCCCCTCCCTTCGCGGGGCTCTCTCCCTGACTGTGCTGTCCTTCTAGGTGCCAAACCAGTGTGTGGAGGCTCCAGTATACCCGACCCCACCGGTGTACAGCCCCGGCAAACAGGAATTCAAACCAAGAGGACCAAACCCCGCTGCCCCCATGACCAGCGCCACCGGGGGCACCGTGGCCACTTTTGACTCCCCACCTATGCTGAAGACCCGACGGGCTAAAGGTGCCAGGGGACTCCCGGAAGGTGGGCCCCCAGCCTGCCCGGGGCATCTTTCCTCAGCACTGGCCCATCCACAGGCTGTCTGGTGCTGGTCTTCCCTTTAATGATGGTTAGAGTTAAGTTTGGCTGCATGTAATGGAAAATCCAAAATAATAGTGACTTCAAAATGATAGCATTTTCTTTCTCTCCTGTGTAAATCAAGGCCAGAAGTAGAAAATCTGGGGATCACGTGACTGCATGGTCACTTGGCACCCATGTTTCTTCTGCCTTTCTGTTCTGCCATCCCCAGAACATGGCATCCTTTATCAGAGTGCCTCATTGTCTGCAATGGCTGCTGGAGCTCCAGCCATCAATTTTATATTCAGGCAATAAGAAGAAGGAAGAAGGGAAGGATGAAAAGGGCATCTCCCAGCTTCCAGAAGTTCTGTATGATACTTTTACTTACATCTCACTAGTGAAAACTTAGTCACATGGCCATACTTAGCTGCAAAGGAAGCTGGGAAGTATCTCTTCTGCCAGAAACATTGATATTCCCATCTTGGGATTTGTAAGGAAGGAAGAAGGGGAGAATCAGGCAAGTAGCAGTGTCTGCCCCACTTTGGAGTTGTTAAGTATGGGATAGGAGGTGACATCCGAAGCAGGGCGCAGATGTAGGGAGAGAAACTGAGAATTTTTCAGTGGCTTTCCAATTCCTCCCTCCCTCCCTTCCTTCCTTCCTTCCACAAATATGTGTTGAGCATGTGTGTGCCAGGTTCCATGTGAGGCACTGGGGACTAGTATCTTGGTTCGTGATTTCTTCTGCCCTCAATTATTCACAGTTTAATGGGAGCAACAGACAGGAAATAAATCAACATTTATGGGTTGCTCTAGGAAGGTTAACAGGGTCTTGTGATTGAGAATAACTAGGGAGAGGCTGGAAAATGATACAATCTATCAATGTGGGGAGGAGAAGAAAGCAGCCTTGTGGGTATCTGCAGGTTAAGCATTCCAGACAGGGAAGAACAGTAGGTGCAAAGGCCCTGAGGTGGGGCCATGCTTGATGTCTTTTAAAGTTGGCAAGGAGTCCACTGCAGCTGATGGAGAGAATTATGCAGTTGTCAGGAGTTAGAGGATGCAGAGTGCTGTCGGCCATGGCAGTGAGGTTGGATTTTATCCTGGGGCAAAGGGGAGCCTTTGAGGGATTTGTCTTGCTTTCCCAGCCGGAGCACGTCCTAGGCTCCCCTCCCCAGGCACTGGAAGGCCCTGTGCCTCTTCCCCTGCCTGTGCACGGGTGTAGACTTCCCTGGCTATGGGCTCTCCGGCCCCAGGTAAAGTGGCTGGAGGCTGTCCTTGGCACCCTCAGCGGTGCCCCCAGCCTCACTGTCCCCTCCTCCCTTTTGTCTTTCAGCTGCTGGGAAGCCAAAGGCTCAGAAGCTCAAGTGCTCATACTGTGACAAATCATTCACCAAAAACTTCGACCTGCAGCAGCACATCCGCAGGTACGCAGGCGTGGCGTGGGGTCGGGGGGAGGCAGGTGGCTGCTGGGCAGGCCTGGCTGGGGGGGCCATCTGCAGTGGAAGCGAGACTCCCTTCTCAGCTTCTCAGCCCGGGTGGTGACCCAGGCCCCGTCTGTCCTGCCGTGGTGTTCAGGCTGCAGTCCAGGTCCCAGGTCGGGATGGTTTTCTCTCTTCTCTCTCAGGAGCAGTGCAAGGGACCCGTGAAAGCTGTGGGGCCTGCCCACTGTGACGGGGAAGGTCAGCGAGGAGTGGCGTAGGGGAGGAAATGTACTGACCTGAGAGGGGCTTTGCCTCAGGCCTCGCCTCTGCAGAAAGGGCTGACCTGCCAGGGCTGCCTGCTCTGCAAATATAACTCCGAGCTCTCTGCTCACTCAGGACTAACCATGATGTCTCTTGTCCCGAGAACACGTAAGGAGCCTCCTAGGCCTCAGATTTTCTGTCTGTGAAATGGAGAGGCAGACTTGTTCCTTGATCTCATGGAGTAGGATACATTGGTATATGAGATGATTTTAAGTGGTTTGTGGATATGGTATTGGAAAATTCTGAAAGATGTAGGGAGAAAATGATCCCCTTTGCAATTTTAGTCCTTGGAGAGTCAACAGACAAAGCTCAATTTGGTGGCAGTCTGTCTTTAACACCTTTTGTATACTCGCTCATCTCCTGTATCGGAGAGCCAGCAAGCCTCAGATTCCAACCGTGGCTGGCAACAGCTCTCTAGACCAAGGTTTCTCAACCTTGGCACTGCTGGCATTTTGGGTTTTGGATCACATCACTCTTCTCTGTGGTGGCTGACCTGAGCATTGTAGAATGTTTAGCAGCATCCTTGACCTCTAGCCATATGATGCCAGTAGCATCCCACCTCACAGTTGTGACAACCAAGAATGCCAGATGTCCCCCGAAGGGCAAAATGGACCTCAGCTGAGAACTGATTTACACTAGTGCTTTCCAACAGAATTTTCTATAGTGACAGAAATGCTCAAATTGGGCCAGGTGCGGTGGCTCACACCTATAATCCTGGCATTCTGGGAGGCCAAGGCGGGAGGATCATTTGAGCTGAGGAGTTCGAGGTCAGCCTGAGCAAGAGCGAGACTCCGTCTCTACTAAAAGTAGAAAGAAATTAGCTGGACAACTAAAAATATATAGAAAAAATCAGTCAGGCATGGTGGCACATGCCTGTAGTCCCAGCTACTCGGGAGGCTGAGGCAGAAGGATCACTTAAGCCCAGCAGTTTGAGGTTGCTGTGAGCCAGGCTGACACCACGGCACTCTAGCCTGGGCAACAGAGTGAGACTCTGTCTCAAAAAAAAAAAAAAATGCTCAAATTGGCACTGACCAATGTGGTAGCTACTAACTATAATGGCTGTTGAGCACTTGGAATGTGGCTAGTGGGACTGAGAAAATAAATTTTTAATTTTTTTAATTTTAAATTTTTTTTTTTTTTTTTTTTTTGTGGGAGATAGAGTCTTGCTCTGTTGCCCTGGCTAGAGTGCTGTGGTATCATCACAGCTCACAACAACCTCAAACTCCTGGGCTCAAGTGATCCTCCTGCCTCAGCCTCCCAAGTAGCTGGGACTACAGGCATGTACCACCACGCCCAGCTAGTTTTTCTATTTTTAGTAGAGATGGTGTCTCGCTCTTGCTCAGGCTGGTCTCAAACTCTTGACCTCAAGTGATTCTCCCACCTCAGCCTCCCAGAGTGCTAGGATTACAGGCATGAGCCACGGTGCCTAGCCTAATTTAATTTTATTTTAATGAATTTAAATTTAAATAGTCCCATGTGGCTTGTGTCTGTCTTATTGGACAGTGCAGCTATAGATCTTGCGTTTTTTTTGTTACTTTATGACATGTGGCTTTCAATATACAATAACAAAAGTAAGCTTCCTTTTAATATTATTTTCAGTTTTAAAAAAGTGAATTGGTTTTAAAAAAATGTTATATCGGCCGGGCGCGGTGGCTCACGCCTGTAATCCTAGCTCTCTGGGAGGCCGAGGGGGGCGGATTGTTTGAGCTCAGGAGTTCGAAACTAGCCTGAGCAAGAGTGAGACCCCGTCTCTACTAAAATTAGAAAGAAATTAATTGGACAACTAAAAATATATAGAAAAAATTAGCCAGGCATGGTGGCTCATGCCTGTAGTCCTAGCTACTCGGGAGGCTGAGGCAGGAGGATTGCTTGAGCCCAGGAGTCTGAGGTTGCTGTGAGCTGGGCTGACGCCACGGCACTCTAGCCCGGGCAACAGAATGAGACTCTGTCTCAAAAAAAAAAAAAAGTTAGATCATGGTATAAGTGCTGCACTGTGTCAGCTAGGATGTTTTCTCCTTCAAATAACAGAAGTCCCATTACAATGGGTTTAAAGAGTTAGGAAATGTTTTCTTTCACAGTACGAGATGGTCAGAGGAAAGGTCAGCTTCAGGGTTGGTTGACTCAGCAGCTCACTAGTGTGAGTAAGAGCCCAGGGTCAGGGCCGGGCGCGGTGGCTCACGCCTGTAATCCTAGCTCTCTGGGAGGCCGAGGTGGGCGGATCGTTCTGAGCTCGGGAGTTCGAGACCAGCCTGAGCAAGAGCGAGACCTCATCTCTACCAAATATAGAAAGAAATTAA
>CAUYSK010010522.1:0-12850 GCA_963575035.1 Avahi laniger
TAGCTAGTTAATAAACATATTTATGAAGCCAACATCACCCTGATACCAAAATCAGGAAAAGACAGAAGAAAAAAAGAAAACTGTAGACCAATATCCCTTATGAATCTAGGCGCAAAAATTCTCAGCAAAATCCTAGCAAACCGAATTCCGGTGCTTATCAAAAAAATAATCCATCACGACCAAGTGGGCTTCATCCCAGAGATGCAGGGATCATTCAATATATGCAAATCTACAAATGTAATTCACCACATAAATAGAAGCAAAAAAAAAAAGACTACATGATCCTCTCGGTAGATGCAGAAAGAGCATTTAACAAAATTCAACACCCTTTTATGACAAGAACGCTTAACAAAATAGCCATAGATGGGGCTTACCTAAAAATGATACAAGCCGTATATGACAAA
This sequence comes from Avahi laniger, assembly GCA_963575035.1. Classification (NCBI taxonomy): domain Eukaryota; kingdom Metazoa; phylum Chordata; class Mammalia; order Primates; family Indriidae; genus Avahi; species Avahi laniger. The sequence goes on from CAUYSK010010522.1 coordinate 405, forward strand.
CCCACAGCCAACATCATACTGAACAGGAAAAAATTGAAAGTATTCCCACTTAGAACTGGAACCAGACAAGGTTGCCCTCTATCAACACTTCTATTCAACATAGTGCTAGAAGTCCTAGCCAGACAAGAGAATGAAATCAAGGACATCCAAATGGGGGCAGAAGAGGTCAAACTATCGCTCTTTGCTAACGATATGATCTTATACCTAGAAAACCCCAAAGATTCTGCCATGAGCCTACTGGAATTGATAAATTCAGCAAAGTCTCAGGTTACAAAATAAATGTACAGAAATCAATAGCATTCCTATGTATCAACAACAGTCAAACTGAGAATGAAATCGAAGACTTAATACCCTTCACAATAGCAACAAAGAAAATAAAGTACCTAGGAATATATTTAACTGAAGACGTAAAAGACCTCTACAGGGAGAACTATGAATCACTGAGGAAGAAAACAGGAGAGGACGTAAACAGGCGGAAAACCATACCATGCTCGTGGGTCAGCAGAATCAACATTGTTAAAATGTTTACACTACCCAAAGTGATCTACAGATTCAATGCAATTCCTATTAAAATACCAACATCATTTTTCAAAAATATAGAAATAATAATTTTATGCTTCATATGGAACCAGAGAAGACCCCGCATAGCAAAAACAATCCTAGGCAATAAAAACAAAATGGGAGGCATCAATTTATCATACTTCAAGCTATACTACAAGGCTGTAGTAATCAAAACAGCTTGGTACTGGCACAAAAACAGAGCCATTGACCAATGGAAAAGAACTGAGAACCCAGATATAAAACCATCCTCATATAGCCATCTGATCTTTGACAAAACAGACAAAAACATACACTGGGGAAAAGAATCTTTATTCAGTAAATGGTGCTGGGAAAACTGGATAGCCACATGTAGAAGACTGAACCAGGATCTGCACTTTCCGCCTCTCACAAAAATCATCTCATGGTGGGTAACAGTCTTAAACCTAAGGCATGAAACCATAAGAATTCTAGAAGAAAATGTTGGAAAAACTTTCATAGACATCAACCTAGGCAAAGAATTTATGAAGAAGACCCCAAAGGCAATCACAGCAACAACAAAAATAAATAAATGGGACCTGATCAAATTAAAAAGCTTCTGCACAGCCAAAGAAACTAGAGCAGACTAAATCACGAGAGCAGACAACCTACAAAATGGGAGAAAGTATTCGCATGCTACACATCCGATAAAAGGCTGATAACTAGCATCTATTTAGAACTCAGGAAAATCAGCAAGAAAAAATCAAACAACCCTATCAAAAAGTGGGCAAAGGACATAAACAGGAAACTTCTCAAAAGAAGACAGAATAATGGCCAAGAAACATATGAAAAAAAATGCTCAACATCTCTAATCATCAGGGAAATGCAAATCAAAACCACAATGAGATATCATTTATCTCCAGTGAGAATGGCCTTTATCAAAAAGTCCCAAAACAATAAATATTGGTGTGGATGCGGAGAGATAGGAACACTCATACACTGCTGGTGGGACTGCAAACTAGTGCAACCTCCGTGGAAAGTAATGTGGAGATACTTCAAAGAGATACAAGTAGAACTACCGTTTGATCCAGCAATCCCATTACTGGGCATCTACCCAAAAGAAAAAAAGACACTCTATAAAAAAGATATCTGCACCTGAATGTTTATAGCAGCACAATTCACAATTGCAAAGATGTGGAAACAACCCAAGTGTCCATCAATACATGAGTGGATTAATAAAATGTAGTATATGTATACCATGGAGTACTATTCAGCTATAAGAAACAATGGTGATCTGGCACCTCTTGTATTATCCTGGATAGAGCTGGAGCCCATTCTACTAAGTGACGTACCCCAAGAATGGAAAAATAAGCATCACATGTACTCACCAGCAAACTGGTTTCACTGATAGACAGCTAAAGGCACATACAGCAATAACATTCATCGGGTGTCAGGCAGGTTGGAGTGGGGAGGAGGGGATGGGTAAGTTCCAGATGGGTGCGCTCCGTCTGGGGGATGGACACACTTGAAGCTCTGACTCGGGTGGGGCAAAGGCAATATACATAACTTAAACATTTGTACCCCCATAGTATGCTGAAATAAAAAAAAAATAAGCAGCTCAAATTACAGCACATATTTGTCTCTAAAGACGTTAACCATCACTGAATTTGAACAGTGATTCATTGCCAACTGTTTTAATGTAAATTTTCAATCATTTGTGATGCTTTGCTGCTTTATACCATTCATTAAAAAAGACACAAAGCCCTTATTTTTCCACATAAACGTTAGATAAATGTTGCTACTTCAAAAATAGTTCATAACAAGTAAGATGAATCTTTCCCAGGCCACCAACCCAAAGACTCCCGTTTGTGGAACGTTATCTTACGTAATTAAGACAATATCGCAGCCTTGACGCCACGCTTAGTCAATCCAACATGCAGGCTTTCTCTTCAATGTGTCAAAGACTGTTTTCTGACATAATCAAGGATTAAAATGTTATTTAACCAAATTAATAACCAGTATTTTCTTTAACCAAAGACGTTAACAATCTTTAAAGAGTTTAAAAAATAAGTTACATGTAATACAAAAACTGTAAAACAAGTTATTCAAATGGTACTTTGAAATCTAAGTTTTTGCCTTACCTTAGATATCAATAATTATAGTGAGTGAAAAAATTGTGCTACCCAGTGTCCCTACTGCAAAAATTCTAGGACAAATGGGTTTTCTTGCCTAAATCCTAAACTGAGTTTCTTAAGAACAGGAATCTGATCTTATTCTTCTGTTCCACTAGTAGGTACATAATAAGGGCTGTGGTGTGAATGAAAGAACTGAATAGAAGTTTCCATCCAAAACTTTTAATAGGTAATGGTAAGTAATGAAAAATTCAGAAGTCACTGATTATAAAGAATATGCGATCCATTTGGGATTTATTGCATTTAAAGAAAGCAGATTATAACAGTAAGGTATGATAAATACAGTAAGAAAATAACTTTAAATTTCAAACAAAGTGAATCGCGGACAGAATTCAGTCGAAAGGAATAAGCAATGTAAAAGGCAATAAAGTAATAAAATCTGTTAGTGCTCACTCAGCTATGGGGCGAAAAGCAACTGATTCCATTTCATATCAGTTTTCCAGCTATATTTGAAGACTGAAGTTATACTTTAACAAGTTTGTTTGATAACGATTAGAAACATAATAAAGATGTAAATTCAGTTTATTTAAAGGTAAAGTTATTTGCTTAGTGGTACATAAAAGGCCTCAGAAAATTCAAGTTTAACAAAAAATGGAAGTGTCATCAAAGAAAGTGCACTTAAAGCTGTTTGCCAGCATTCAAAAGTAGCTTCTCTACAGCTTCTATTAGATGACTTCAATCACAGAAAGAACACAGTAATAAAAACAATTCTCTTTCCAAGGTAGCACTACCATTTTAAAGTAAAAATAACCCTAAATGATGACCCTTTTTGCATTCTCATCCACCTGACTCTCTTAGTGGCTTTTGTAAACTCTCGCTAGGAGTGAATGTTCTTCTAGACATGATTGTGGCTGCGATTCCATTTTTTAAAAAATTCACATTTACCTCCACAGTAGAGAGATACGGTGTGTGCACGTGTGTGTGTATATTTTTATCTTAATATATAAAATTCCACTGAGTATAAAAGTTTCCAAATAAAACTATTCATTTATGTTATTCTCACAGTAGACTGTCAACTCAGTAATTGGACCTAAAATGATAATAGATTTGCTAAAAAGAAAAAAAAAATTAAGAAAAAGTTCACTGCGCATTGTAAATATTAAAACAAATGTACCCAAACTATTGAGAACTAGTGATATTAAAAATACTTGTACCTAACAGTGCTTATGTGAAGTACCAAAACCCAAAATAAAGCAAGCAGGAAACTGCTCAGAGAGCGGGCTCCACCCTAGTGTTTTCCACCAGCAGGAGGAAGACAGCGGGCTATCGCTGTCAACCAAGAAACAGGGTAGGGCAGAGAGTTGCGTCTGTCTGCAAATCCAGATGACGTCATAACTATGGCCAAGTAACACACACGTGCACAGCAGTCAGGGTGTGGGGGAGAATCACACTTCTGAGTAAATATTCTCGTCCGTTAAATCTTCACCACCCTACTTTCCTCATCCACCTGACACGTCTACCAAGCGATTCCTGTGTCTTAGCAGATGCATTCTTCGATGCCATAAGAAGCTCATTTCTTAATACTAACATTTTACTGAAGTGAGCATATTGAAATAATTAAGCAAATGGTCCACTTTTTAAAATTATTTAAAATCAGTAAGCATTATTAAAGCTGTTGGGAAACAACTTTGGCCTCAGATTCTTGCCAGCTTCAAAATATTTCACTGCCCTTAGTGCGACGTTCAAGGGTGACAGGCTCAGAGTTACGACCACATCCTAAAGCTGCGCAGGGGACACCCAAGTGATATTAATGTTTTTCAGCTTTCCTTCCTTAAACTAAAAGTGGACCATTCCTTAATGGAGCCAAGTTTTTACCGAGCGCTGCGTGCCGTGCACCATTAGGCCCTCACGGGCCTTGGGGGCTTCATTCTCATGGAGACTCACAAGAGTCTTTGCATCAGCTGGGAGGACTGACCAACGCCTCCCGTGACGGAGGGAGGCAATGAATGGAAACAGAAGGTGCAGATCTCCACCCCTCAGGGAAACGCAACACAAAGGAATCTCCCATTTCTATCCCACTGGACCCCGACTGAATCCTGAATCTTTCCTCTGAGCTACCATCTAGAAGTCTAGAACGAGGACAGCTGCCAGGCTGTGCTCTGATAAACACATGAATGTAAATATCGTGAGCTCTGTCACAGTTGTTTCTGCAGAATCTAACATCACAAGCCAAAGGGTCTGTGCATCAGGGTCTGAATCATTTAACATTATTCAGTGTCTTGAAAAACAAGTAAAACTCTAGGCATTTCATGTTTATATCCAAAGGAGACCATATTAGTTCATCCATCAGCTCTTCTAAATGATGCAGCTCATGAGGTCTAGCAGAGACCAAGGACTAAAAAGTCAAAGAAACATGTTGCGTACAAATCTACCAACAGATTTTCTTTAAAAAAAAAAATCATGTTTGATACAAACCTACTGTAGTTCATGAATTTACTATGTGTAATCAACTCTTCACTTTTAAAAGAAAGTATCACTTAACCTATTCTGTAATGCTTTAAAGAACATCTACTGGAACATTTGCATTAGCAGTATTAATCGACCTGAGAATATGAAAAAAAAAAGGTGCAAACATAATATTTGCCTTTGGCACAAGGACAAGTAAGTAATTCACGCAGTTCGGCTCTGAAAACACAGGTAATATGACGCTTGGTCTGCCTCTGCTACATTGTAACTCACATACTGCTTCCCTATCCAATTTGTATCTGACTTAGCATGTAAAAAAAAAAAAGCATTACAAAAAGAATATGTGTTTTAGTTACATATACTTTCCAAGTTCAGAACTGTGAAAAGAGGCAAATAGCTTATCCCACTGGGGCGCTACAATTAAGAAATTCTAATAAGATCACTCATAAAATACACTTTGATCGGGTTCAAAGAGTTAATTTAAAACACAGCAGTCGAGGACAGTGCCAGTTGGTAAGAGTTTCCACCCCTTTTTGTAAATTGCTTTAACAGTTCTAGAAACTTTCAAATGTTCATCTGATAGGGAAGGACAATTTTAACCTAGAATAGATACAGACACAGGAAACACAGATACCGTATTCACATTAATTCACATATGTAATGTCTATTTCTATAAAATCTCAAGTTTGTAATTAGGATTTGTGGTGGGGGAAAAAGGCAATTTTGGTAGCCGGGTCCTTTCAGGGAAGGCGCGATCCGACTAGCAGGCCGAGACGCTGGTCCTCCGCCACGCCCGCCCGATGCCCACCGTCAGGCCCGGGTGCGCGCAGAGGTGCTCGTGGCAGGACGCGCGGATCCCGCCTGTAAGGCCTCGTGGGTGTCACTGTCCCTGCACTTTACCAACACTACTCTGCCCTCCAAACCTAATAAAAGTAAAAACTGTCGCTTATGACGCGGGGCCTATTTGGGGAAGGTGGTGATTTAATAAAGTACATTGTTAAATGCAACATGATTTTACATTGTAAACGTCCTAAAATTCAGGGTTTCAGCCACATGCTTTTTTCCAGAAATGAAATTTCTATATGACCCTCGTCCTCACAATAATCTGCTTTATTAGGGACGTGATAATAAAAATTGGGGCAAAAAGCCATTAAAAAACAGAGTATAAAGTGTTCCTAAAATACTGAATGTTTTTTCTTGCTGTATCATTTTTTTTTTACATTTTTCAAATGTCAGGTATTTGTATGTTTTTGTTCTAGGCTTCTGCGTGGAGATTCCATTTTTTAGAATTTATGTCAATTGACAAAAACTGCACATATTTATCACGGATACGGTGTTGTTTTGACATATGTATGCACTGTGGAGTGGCTAAATGGAGCTGACTAATACGTGCATCATTTCATATGCTTCTCATCAGATGTTCCATAGTAATGGCACTTGTTTTTAAAAATGAGGACAGTTTTAGGCACAATAGTCAGTTACTTCTGGCTCTGCTTTAGAGAAGGGCGTACAGAATCCCTGTACTCCCCAGAAAATAATTTCCTAACTCTTTAAGAGAATTAGATTGTCTTTTACTGTGTGGAAGTCAGAAGAGACCTTAGAAGACCCACAAACACGCCCTGTGCGTGTTCGACCGCCCTAGTTCTACACGCTGATCTGGATGAGCCGGCCGCAGACGCGAGTGACGTTCCGGGACCGAAAACGACGACGCTTCCCCGCCCCTTCCGGACACCCCGAGAGGCGCCGCCCCGTGCGGTTCACCGCCTCCTCTCCGGCCCGCGCCCCCTACGGCTTGGCGGGGAACGGCGCGGCGCCGAACGGGTCCAGCTCGGCCGCGGGCGGCTGCGGGGGCTGCCGGGGGGCGCCGCCCCGCACCACGAGCTCCGTGAAGGGCACGGCCCCGAAGTCGTCCGTGCGGGGCGCGTCCGCGGGGCGGAAGGGCTTGGCGCCGAAGGGGTCCAGCGGCGCGTCCTCGCGGTCCCTCCCGTCCGCCGGCGCCACGCCCATGTTCTCCTTGGAGTCCGAGGCGCTCAGCAGCTCGCCGCTGCCCTGCGAGTCGCGGCGGCCCGGCCTGCGGGGCCTGCGCGCGCGCTCGGGGGTGCGGAAGGGCTTGGGCGCCTTCCTGGCGGGCGCGGGCGCGCCGTGGTGCCGCTTCCCGCTGCCCCCGGGCGCGTCCTGCCGCGCGCGGCGCTGGCGCGAGGACAGCTTCTGCAGGCCGCGCTGCCGCGCCCGGTGCGGAGGGGCCCCCGCAGCGCCCTCGCCGCCCGCGGGCAGGGGCCGGAACGGGGCGGCGCCGAAGGCGTCCAGGCCGGGCGCGCACCGGCCCCTGCTGCCGAAGGGCGCGCGCGCGAACACGTCGGCCTCGGCCTCCTCCTGCTCGGGGCCCGCGGCGGGGAGCCTGCGCCCCGGGTCGCCCCCGCCCTGCGCCGGGAAGGGGGCGGCGCCGAACACGTCGCACTCCCGCCGGCGCGCGTCGGGGCCTTCCCCGCGGACCGGGCCGCCGCCGAACTTGGCTCCGGCCCGGTCGTCGTCGGAATCGGAGCTGCGCTTCTCCTCCTCCTCGTCCTCGGAATCCATGAGCAGCGGCCTGTGACCCAGGTGCTCCGGCTCGGTGTCGTCGTCGTTGAAGTCGCCCTGTTCTCCCTGAAGAGCCTCCTCATCCTCTTGCTCCTCCTCCTCGCTGCTCTTGGGAGACGGGGGGTCCGACTCAAAATCGCTTTCGGATTCGTCCTTGGCCTTCGGAGCGCGGCCCTGCACCGGCGAGTTCCCGCAGGTTTTCTTTGCAGCCTGCGCATCTCTAGACACTGGGCTGGACTCTCCGTTCCGGACGGGGTCTGCAGTGCTGCTTTCTCGACTCGAGGACGCACGCTCGCCTTTCTTTTCAGGAGAACCTGCAGGGTGCAAAGAGAAATCGTTACAGCGTTCCAGTGCATCGCAAAATCCGTCTGCACTCGGTGCTAGTGCACATGAACACGCGGCGTCCAGGTGCCTCGTATGAGCCCGTCAATGCTCCGTCACCGGCCTTAGAGAATGCACTTGTCCTCGACTAGATGGTCACGTCTCGATGCGGACAGACTTGCTCATTTACGGGCCCCACACTCTGCCGACTCATCGCAGACCCTCCCCGACAGCTAAACTGTGTTCACGGTACCCAGAACGCGAACCTGGACGCAGTAGCAAGCGAATTCGCCTCCCCACCATCACAGTAAGATCCTTCGGCGAAGGCTGACTGCTCGGATCTCACACTCACCGAACCGCCTTATAGAGTTCAACTCAACGGTACAGTTTTCCCACAGAGATCAACGACCGTGAATGGCTTGTTTGCTTAGTTACATGCTGCACTATTTTTTTTAAATCAGCGTTCCATTCCGTTCTTCGTAAACCAGTGTCTTTGAGTTGGGTCAGCCCATAGCCTGATCAAAGCTGAAGGCCACATACTCTAGATGATACATCTTCTTTTAACTATAACATCTATACTGCTGGGCATTACATTAAAAGCATGCTCCCTTTAAAAACAAACCTAAACCGTCAATATGCTAACCATATGATATGTAATAAAACTACACCAATATAACGCTCCACAATTTAACTGTATGGTATATAATAAAGATAGTGCATCAGTTTACATGACAGTACGGTGCCCTCTCAACACACTGGAATACCTGACTTTCCAGAGACACATTTCCATCCCTTTCCCTTTGACTAAGATCAAATGTTTTCAAGACATCTAGTGAGAGTTCAAAGTACAGTACAGTCAGGAATGCTAATCAGCTCATGACAGAAAAACCGTTGCTTTCCCATCATTAGCATGGTGGTCTCCGGCATGTGACGCCTGAGTGTGTCCTTCTCTCTGGAAAGCCAGCACTACCGTCCCCTGACTGTAGAGACTTTCCTTTCACTGATACCCCCTGAATACGCGTGTCCCCGGGGTCCTGTCCTGGACTGTGCCTCTCCCTCTCCCTCTCCCTGGGGCCTTCGCCTCTCATGTGTTGACTGCCAAGTACACCAGCAGTTCTTTAACCCAGTATCTTTAACCCAGACTCAGATCTCTAATATTTACCATGAATACTTACACTGAGAATATGTATCCCACCATTACCTCAAACTCGATAATTTAAAAAGAAGATTTTTCTTCTTAAAATGTGCTCCTCACCAGTTCCCTCCACATCAGTGAACAGCTGCTCCATCTGCTCAGGTCCTCCAACTAGCAGAAATCTGGAGAGCGTCTTCCCCCATCCCACCAGTTAATTGTTTTTGAAATCTCTTGAATCTGTTCTCTTCTCTCCCAAGCGTCTACTCCATTCTCTCTTTCTCTCTCGCCTGGCCCCTCCTCAGCTCTATGCCTCGGGTCCCATGTGCCTCAAACTGCTCCTTTACATTGTCACCAAAATGATCTTTCTGAAACACTGACCATGTGGTTCCCTGTTTAAAATCTTTCGTGGCTCTCTGAAGTCCCAGCCTTGGCACCGCACAGAGTGTTCTTCCCTGTCTGGCTCCATTCTGCCACCTCCTGAGCCTCACCCTGTACCCTCCAGGGCTGAGCTTTCTTCAGCCACACACAAGCTCTCCCTACTCAAACCTGGGAATGAACAGAGCTGGGTGAGTTTTTTTGAGCTATCTTGCTATCCAACCTCTTAATATTTGCCATCAGAAACTCAGGACCCTAACAGACGTCGTATCAAGGGAGACTGCTGTCTTAACATCTCTTTCCCACGGCAACACCGTGACTCAGCCTGAATGCCCTGCTCCCACTGGGCAGCCCAGTGAACACGGTTGTGTTTCAAGACCCAGCCTGTTATCACAGCCCTTCAAAGCCACCCCTCGAGAAACACCCACGCTGTCCCTGGTGCTCTGACGAAGCTAGCGCAAGCCTTAGTACGGCACCTGCTCCACTGTACTGCATCTATTTACTTGTCTGTCATTATCTTTACTATTTGTCATTCATATCTTATCGTTCGTCTCTGCACCCTGGCACTGGGCTGAATCAATATTTGCCAAATGAAACAAGAAGCGGCTGAGTTGATCAACTATATTCAGAATAGAGGAAGCTGCAATGAATGTAAAGGAACATAATGGAAAATAAACTCATCACATCTGTCCATGTTTTAGCTCAGAATTCGTTCAGTCACTTGCGCTTTCTTATCCATTCAACACAAAGCAGAGCACTTCACTGCGTGCTGTGCACGGAGCATGCACGGTGAGAAAAGCAAACACGGCTTCTGCTTTCGGGAGTTGACGACCAGAGGGCACAGTAAACACACAGTGACCAGTTCTCTGAAAGGACAGAGAGCAGGGCCGTCACAATGAGGAGCCAGCCACGCAAAGGATGAGCTGGAAGCTGCCCCGGTTAAAGCACGGCGTGAACAGAGGCGTCTGAGGAACTGAGAACAGGCCAGCGTGGCCGCGGCACCGTGAGCAGGCGCGAAAACACACCACAGCAAGGTGGGGAGATGGGAAAAGGCGGCTAAAAGTCAGTTCACGGCCAAGCTGAAGAGTTGGGTTTTATTCAAAATTCAGTGTGTAGCATAAAGCCATCATAAGGCTTTCAAATGGGATCATGATCAGGTTTACATTTCAAAAAGATGACTGCCTGCTCTGTAGATGAAGACGGAAGCGGGGTAACGGCGGGGGCTCAGGGAAGAGGAAACTGCAGTAACGCCAGCTAGAGATCACGGTGGCCTGGGGGGCGGTGGCGTCAGGGGAGGCGGAGGCACAATTAGAGACGGGAGAGGAAGACCAGGTGGGTGGTGGCCCGTTGGCACGGAAGGAGAAGGGCGAGCTGGGCAGTGGGGAGAGCACCGGGCACTTGGTTCTGGGCACAGGAAGCCTGACGTGGGTGAGGCGACATTCCAACATAAAGCGGTCGGACGCTGTGAGCCGAGCACAGCGTTAGTTCAGTCTGGAAGTCATCGCGAGGCGGAGGGTGTCCAGAGGGAGGCACAAGACCAATAAGGACATCACCAGGCAGAGCACAGAAGAAAAGAAGGTCCAAATCGGAGCCCTCGTGCGTGAGACACGCAGCAGTCAGCAGGACGAACCGCAAGGCAGACTGGAAGGTGCCGGCCAGAGCGGACAAAACCGGTGGGCGCAGTGTCATCGGAGCCCGCAGGAGGAGAGCGTTTCCAGGGGAGGTGACAGACAGCTGAGCTGGTGTTACTGCAGTTTCCCCGTAAACCGAGGGTGGAAATGGCCAGTGGGCCTGGTCACCGTGCGCCATCGCTGGCAACCCTGACGGGCGTGAAGAGTGCGAGGGAGAATCCCGACAGGGGGCGCTCAAACACAAATGGAACCCTCCGCCAGTTCCTTACACCAGCAAGAGACACATGCTGTATCTGTTATCGGATTACAAGCAAATCAAGTCTGACTTCTCCCATATAGAGCACACTTCTGATATTAAAAGATTATTTTTAGATTAGCTGAATTTTTTTCATAAATTTTTATTCAAATGCAAAACATGTATGGTTCAAAAAGACTTCCGATTACCCCTGATTCCGGAGCATTTAAGTCATTATCTCCTCAGGCTACTTGCCCTTCCTCTGAAAGCCCCCACATGCGGCCCCCCACATGCGCCCCTCACACCTGCTCGTAGCCACCTCCAAACACCTCCGGTAACATTCCAGTATGTTCCCCAAAGTGCTTCTGCAGAACGCTATTCCCCCCACAAAGAACCAAACAGTACTGTAGTCTATGAAATGATGGACTCACGTTCTGCCTCCGCCCCACCCACCTGAAATACGCCCACTGAAGGTGCTAATGAATCTTTTACGAAACACAGCATTTCCCAAATTTGCTCCACTACACTTTTATCTACGTGTAACACCTGTTAACCTTTATCAACAATGATGCAAAAAGCACTTTGGGAAAATGCTGCTTTACAACTTATCTGGGCAAGTATTCCATCTTGGAGACTGTCTTTCAATTAACCTTTTTATTATTCTTATATTCTAATCCCAATCTTCCTAAAATTTACTGTTTCCTCTACCCAGTTGGCCATCACTGCTTTCCGGAAGACACCTTCACTTCGCACTTCTCATTCTGTGTGCCCTCTGTCAGCTTATAGAAGTTGCTTTAATAAAAATACACATAGGCCAGGCGCGGTGGCTCACGCCTGTAATCCCAGCACTCTGGGAGGCTGAGGCGGGAGGATTGTTTGAGCTCAGGAGTTCGAAACCAGCCTGAGCAAGAGCAAGACCCCGTCTCTACCAAAAATAGACAGAAATTAATTGGACAGCTAAAAATATATAGAAAAAATTAGCCGGGCATGGTGGCGCATGCCTGTAGTCCCAGCTACTTGGGAGGCTGAGGCAGGAGGATCGCTTGAGCCCAGGAGTT